>CAXDIG010000054.1:0-15072 GCA_963989225.1 Dromius quadrimaculatus
TATCCGAAACAACATAATACGCAAAAATCTGTTCTCAAATGCACAAAACTCTGCGTTTCCAGCGAGTTATCAGCGTTTTTTCTGAGTCTCGTTGAGAAATTTTTGACACTGTAAATCTGCTCAGAAGCAAGATTTTTGCTTCAAAAGTGCGTTATATGGCAGAATCTAGCACCAAATACATCATATTTCGTGTTTTTTGAGTGCTATTCGCAGTTCAACATACATTGGAATAAGTCGAAATCACGCTTTTCCGCGCAGATTTTCACAATCGGAAAGTTCATATTACTATTCAGGACCTCATGATATGTATGAATCTATCGACAAAAACATCATATTTTGTGTTTTCAGAGCGCTATCTGCAGTTATATAAAGTTTGAAATGAGTCAAAATTTCCACATTCTGAGCAGTTTCAAAGTATCGCAAATCACATAAATCTATCCAATACAACATAATACGCATGAGTCCGTCCTCAAATGCACAAAATTTTGCGTTTCCAGCGAGTTATCAGCGTTTTTTCTAAGTCACGTTGAGAAATTTTGACTCTGTAAATCTGCTCAGAAGCAAGATTATGCTTCAAAAGTGCGTTATATGGCAGAATCTAGCACCAAATACATCATATTTCGTGTTTTCAGAGTGCTATTTGCAGTTTTTACAAGCTTTGGAATAAGTCGAAAACACGCTTTTCCGAGCAGATTTTCACAATAAAAAAGATCATATTCCTATTCAGGACCTCATAATATGTATGAATCTATCGACAAAAACATCATATTTCGTGTTTTCAGAGCGCTATCTGCAGTTATTTGAAGTTTGAAATAAGTCAAAGTTACCACATTCTGAGCAGTTCAAAAGTATCGCAAATCACATAAATCTATGCAGTACAACATAATACCCTCGAATCCGTCCTCAAATGCACAAAATTTTGCGTTTCCAGCGAGTTATCAGCGTTTTTTTCTGAGTCTCGTTGAGAAATTTTTGACTCTGTAAATCTGCTCAGAAGCAAGATTTTGCTTCAAAAGTGCGTTATATGGCAGAACCAGCACCAAATACATCATATTTCGTGTTTTCAGAGTGCTATTTGCAGTTTTACAAAACTTTGGAATGAGTCGAAATCACGCTTTTCCACGCAGAATTTCACCATCAAAAAGTACATATTCCTGTTCAGGACCCCATAATATGTATAAATCTATCGACAGAAACATCATATTTTGTGTTTTCAGAGCGCTTTCTGCAGTTATATGAAGTTTGAAATAAGTCAAAATTACCACATTCTGAGCAGTTTCAAAGTATCGCGAATCACATAAATCTATCCAATACAACATAATACGCATGCATCCGTCCCCAAATGTACAAAATTTTGCGTTTCCACCGAGTTATCATCTTTTTTTTCTGAGTCTCGTTGAGAAATTTTTGACTCTGTAAAACTGCTCAGAAGCAATATTTTGCTTCAAAAGTGCGATATATTGCAGAATCTAGCACCAAATACATCATATTCCGTGTTTTTAGAGTGCTATTTGCCGTTTTAACAAACTTTGGGATAAGTCGAAATCACGCTTTTCCGCGCAGATTTCTACATTCAAAGACTTCATATTCCTATTTAGGACCTCATAATATGTATGAATCTATCGACAAAAACATCATATTTCGTGTTTTCAGAGCGTTATCTGCAGTTATATGAAGTTTGAAATAAGTCAAAATTACCACATTCTGAGCAGTTTCAAAGTATCGCAAATCACATGAATCTATCAAATACAACATAATACGCATGGATCCGTTTTCAAATGCACGCAATTTTGCGTTTCCAGCGAGTTATCAGCGTTTTTTTCGGAGTCTCGTTGAGAAATTTTTGACTCTGTAAATCTGCTCAGAAGCAAGATTCTGCTTCAAAAGTGCGTTATATAGCAGAATCTAGCACCAAATACATTATATTTCGTGTTTTCAGAGTGCTATTTGCAGTTTTACAAACTTTGGAATATGTCGAAATCACTCTTTTCCGCGCAAATTTTCACTATCAAAAAGTTTATATTCCTATTCAGGACCTCATAATACGTATGAATCTATCGACAAGAACATCATATTTCGTGTTTTCAGAGCGCTATCTGCAGTTATATGAAGTTTGAAATAAGTCAAAATTACCACATTCTGAGCAGTTTCAAAGTATCGCAAATCACATAAATCTATCCAATACAACATAATACGCATGAATTTGTCCCCAAATGTACAAAATTTTGCGTTCCCACCGAGTTATCAGCGTTTCCTCCGAGTTATCAGCGTTTTTTCTGAGTCTCGTTGAGAAATTTTTGACTCTGTAAATCTGCTCAGAAGCAAGATTCTGCTACAAAAGTGCGTTATATGGCAGAATCTAGCACCAAATACATCATATTTCGTGTTTTCAGAGTGCTATTTGCAGTTTTACAAAACTTTGGAATATGTCGAAATCACTCTTTTCCGCGCAAATTTTCACAATCAAAAAGTTCATATTCCTATTCAGGACCTCATAATACGTATGAATCTATCGACAAAAACATCATATTTCGTGTTTTCAGAGCGCTATCTGCAGTTATATGAAGTTTGAAATAAGTCAAAATTACCACATTCTGAGCAGTTTCAAAGTATCGCAAATCACATAAATCTATCCAATACAACATAATACGCATGAATCCGTCCTCAAATGCACAAAATTTTGCGTTTCCAGCGAGTTATCAGCGTTTTTTCTGAGTCTCGTTGAGAAATTTTTGACTCTGTAAATCTGCTCAGAAGGAAGATTTTGCTTCAAAAGTGCGTTATATGGCAGAATCTAGCACCAAATACATCATATTTCGTGTTTTCAGAGTGTTATTTGCAGTTTTACAAACATTGGAATATGTCGAAATCACTTTTTTTCCGCGCAGATTTTCACAATCAAGAAGTTCATATTCCTTCTCAGGACCTCATAATATGTATGAATCTATCGACAAAAACATCATATTTCGTTTTTTCAGAGCACTATCTGCAGTTATATGAAGTTTGAAATAAGTCAAAATTACCACATTCTGAGCAGTTTCAAAGTATCGCAAATCACGGAAAACTATCCAATACAACATAATACGCATGAATCCGTCCTCAAATGCACAAAATTTTGCGTTTCCAGCAAGTTTTTAAGCGTTTTTTCTAAGTCTTGTTGAGAAATTTCTGACTCTGTAAATCTGCTCAGAAGTAAGATTTTGCTTTCAAAGTGCGATATATTGCTGAATCTAGCAACCAAATACATCATATTTCGTGTTTTTTAGAGTGCTATTTGCAGTTTTGCAAACTTTGGAATATGTCAAAATCACTCTTTCCCGCGCAAATTTTCACAATCAAAAAGTTCATATTCCTATTCAGGACCTCATAATATGTATGAATCTATCGACGAAAACTACATATTTCGTGTTTTCAGAGCGCTATCTGCAGTTATATGAAGTTTGAAATAAGTCAAAATTACCACATTCTGAGAAGTTTCAAAGTATCGCAAATCACATAAATCTTTCCAATACAACATAATACGCGTGAATCCGTCCTCAAATGTACAAAATTTTGCGTTTCCACCGAGTTATCAGCGTTTTTTTGAGTCTCGTTGAGAAATTTTGGACTCTGTAAAATTTGCTCAGAAGCAAGATTTTGCTTTAAAAGTGCGATATATTGCAGAATCTAGAGCCAGATACATCATATTCCGTGTTTTTAGAGTGCTACTTGCAGTTTTACAAACATTGGAATAAGTCGAAATCACGCTTCTCCGCGCAAATTTTCACAATCAAAAAGTTCATATTCCTATTCAGGACCTCATGATATGCATCAATCTATCAACAAAAACATCATATTTCGTGTTTTTAGAGCGCTATCTGCAGTTATATGAAGTTTGAAATAAGTCAAAATTACCACATTCTGAGCAGTTTCAAAGTATCGCAAATCACATAAATCTATCCAATACAACATAATACGCATGAATTTGTCCCCAAATGTACAAAATTTTGCGTTTCCACCGAGATATCAGCGTTTCCCTCCGAGTTATCAAGCGTTTTTTCTGAGTCTCGTTGAGAAATTTTTGACTCTGTAAATCTGCTCAGAAGCAAGATTTCGCTTCAAAAGTGCGTTATATGGCAGAATCTAGCACCAAATACATCATATTTCGTATTTTCAAAGTGCTATTTGCCGTTTTACAAACTTTGGAATAAGTCGAAATCACGCTATTTCCGCGCAGATTTTCACAATCAAAAAGCTCATATTCCTATTCAGGACAAAATAATATGTAAAAATCTATCGACAAAAACATCATATTTCGTGTGTTCAGAGCGCTATCTGCAGTTATATGAAGTTTAAAATAAGTCAAAATTACCACATTCTGAGCAGTTTCAAAGTATCGCAAATCACATAAATCTATCCAATACAACATTATACGCATGAATGCGTCCTAAGATGCACAAAATTTTGCGTTTACAGCGAGTTATCAGCGTTTTTTTCTGAGTCTTGTTGAGAAATTTTTGACTCTGTAAATCTGCTCAGAAGCAAGATTTTGCTTCAAAAGTGCGTTATATGGCAGAATCTAGCACCAAATACATCATATTCCGTGTTTTTAGAGTGCTATATGCAGTTTTACAAACTTTGGAATAAGTCGAAATCACGCTTTTTCCGCGCAGATTTTCACAATCAAAAATTCCAAATTCCTATTCAGGACCTCATAATATGTAAAAATCTATCGACAAAAACATCATATTTCGTGTTTTCAGAGCGCTATCTGCAGTTATATGAAGTTTGAAATAAGTCAAAATTACCACATTCTGAGCAGTTTCGAAGTATCGCAAATCACATAAATCTATCCAATACAACATAATACGCATGAATCCGTCCTCAAATGCTCACAATTTAGCGTTTCCACCGAGTTATCAGCGTTTTTTCTGGGTCTCGTTGAGAAATTTTTGACTCTTTAAATTTGCTCAGAAGCAAGATTTTGCTTCAAAAGTGCGTTATATGGCAGAATCTTGCACCAAATACAACATATTCCGTGTTTTTTAGAGTGCTATTTGCAGTTCCACAAACTTTGGAATAAGTCGAAATCACGCTTTTCCGCGCTGATTTTCACAATCAAGAAGTTCATATTCCCATTCAGGACGTTATAGTATGTGTGAATCTATCGACAAAAACATCATATCTCGTGTTTTGAAGTTTGAAATAAGTCAAAATTACCACATTCTGAGCAGTTTCAAAGTATCGCAAATCACATAAATCTATCCAATACAACATAATACGCATGAATCCGTCCTCAACTGCACAAAATTTTGCGTTTCCAGCGAGTAATCAGCGTTTTTCCTGACTCTCGTTGAGAAATTTTTGACTCTGTAAATCTGCTCAGAAGCAAGATTTTGCGTCAAAAGTGCGTTATATGGCAGAATCTAGCACCAAATACATCATATTTCGTGTTTTTAGAGTGCTATTTGCAGTTTTTACAAACTTTGGAATAAGTCGAAATCACGCTTTTCCGCGCAGATTTTCACAATCAAAAGATCATATTCCTATTCAGGACCTCATAATATGTATGAATCTATCGACAAAAACATCATATTTCGTGTTTTCAGAGCGCTATCTGCAGTTATTTGAAGTTTGGAATAAGTCGAAATTACCGCATTCTGAGCAGTTTAAAAGTATCGCAAATCGAAAAAATCTATCCAATACAACATAATACCCTTGGATCCGTCCTCAAATGCACAAAATTTTGCGTTTCCAGCGAGTAATCAGCGTTTTTTCTGAGTCTCGTTGAGCAATTTTTGACTCTGTAAATCTGCTCAGAAGCAAGATTTTGCTTCGATAGTGCGTTATATGGCAGAGACTAGCAACAAATACATCATATTTCGTGTTTTTAGAGTGCTATTTGCAGTTTTACAAACTTTGGAATAGGTCGAAATCACGCTTCTCCGCGCAGATTTTCACAATCAAAAAATTCATATTCCTATTCAAGACCTCATAATAAGTATGAATCTATCGACAAAAACATCATATTTCGTGTTTACAGAGCCCTATCTGCTGTTATATGAAGTTTGAAATAAGTCAAAATTACCACATTCTGAGCAAGTTCAAAGTATCGCAAATCACATAAATCTATCGAAATACAACATAATATTTATGAAACCGTCCTCAAATGTAAAAAATTCTGCGTTTTTACCGAGTTATCAGCGTTTTTTCTGAGTCTCGTCGAGAAATTTTTGACATTTTAAATCTGCTCAGAAGTAAGATTTTGCTTCAAAAGTGCGTTATATGGCAGAATCTAGCACCAAATACATCATAGTTCGTGTTTTTAGAGTGCTATTTGCAGTTTTACAATCTTTGGAATAAGTCGAAATCACGCTTTTTCGCGCAGATTTTCACAATCAAAAAGCTCATATTCCTATTCAGGATCTCATAGTATGTAGGAATCTATCGACAAAAACATCATATTTCGTGTTTTCAGAGCGCTATCTGCAGTTATATGAAGTTTGAAATAAGTCAAAATTACCACATTCTGAGCAGTTTCAAAGTATCGCAAATCACATAAATCTATCCAATACAACATAATACGCATGAATCCGTTCTCAATGCACTAAATTTTGCGTTTCCAGCAAGTTATCAGCGTTTTTTCTGAGTCTCGTTGAGAAATTTTTGACGCTGTAAATCTGCTCAGAAGCAAGATTTTGCTCCAAAAGTGCGTTATATGGCAGAATCTAGCACCAAATTCATCATATTCCGTGTTTTTTGAGTGCTATTCGCAGGGTTACAAACTTTGGAATAAGTCGAAATCACGCTTTTTCCGCGCAGAATTTCACAGTCAAAAAGTTCATATTCCTATTCAGGACCTCATATATGTATGAATCTATCGACAGAAACATCATATTTGTGTTTTCGGAGCGCTATCTGCAGTTATATGAAGATTGAGATAAGTCAAAATTACCACATTCTGAGCAGTTTCAAAGTATCGCAAATCACATACATTCTAATCCAATACAATATAATACGCATGAATCCGTCCTCAAAGGTACAAAATTTTGCGTTTACCACCAAGTTATCAGCGTTATTTCTGAGTCTCGTTGAGAGATTTTTGACTCAGTAAATCTGCTCAGAAGCAAGATTTTGCTTTGAAAGTGCGTTATATTGCAGAATCTAGCACCAAATACATCATATTCCGTGTTTTTAGAGTGCTATTTGCAGTTTCACAAACTTTGGAATAAGCCGAAATCACGCTTTTCCGCGCAGTTTTTTCACGACCTAAAAGTTCATATTCCTATTCAGGACCTCATAATATTTATATGAATCTATCGACAAAAACATCAAATTTCGTGTTTTCAGAGCGCTGTCTGCAGTTATAAGAAGTTTGAAATAAATCAAAATTACCACATTCTGAGCAGTTTCAAAGTATCGCAAATACATAAATCTATCCAATACAACATGATACGCATGAATCCGTCCTCAAATGTACAAAATTTTGCGTTTCCACCGAGTTATCAGCGTTTTTTCTGAGTCTCGTTGAGAAATTTTTGACTCTGTTAATCTGCTCAGAAGCAAGATTTTGCTTCAAAAGTGCGTTATATGGCAGAATCTAGCACCAAATACATCATATTTCGTGTTTTCAAAGAGCTATTTGCAGTTTTACAAACTCTGGAATAAGTCGAAAATCACGCTTTTCCGCGCAGTATTTTCACAATCAAAAAGTTCATATTCCTATTCAGGACCCTCATAATATGGATGAATCTATCGACAAAAACATCATTTTTCGTGTTTTCAGAGCGCTATCTGCAGTTATATGAAGTTTGAAATAAGTCAAAATTACCACATTCTGAGCAGTTTCAAAGTATCGCAAATCACATGAATCTATCCAATAAAAAATGATACGCATGAATCTGTCCTCAAATGTACAAAATTTTGCGTTTCCACCGAGTTATCAGCGTTTTTTCTGAGTCTCGTTGAGAAATTTTTGACTCTGTAAATCTGCTCAGAAGCAAGATTTTGCTTCAAAAGTGCGTTATATGGCAGAATCTAGCACCAAATACATCATAGTTCGTGTTTTTAGAGTGCTAATTGCAGTTTTTACAATCTTTGGAATAAGTCGAAATCACGCTTTTTCCGCGCAGATTTTCACAATCAAAAATGTTTATCTTCCTATTCAAGGACCTCATAGTATGTATGAATCTATCGACAAAAACATCATATCTCGTGTTTTCAGAGCGCTTTCCTGCAGTTATATGAAGTTTGAAATAAGTCAAAATTACCACATTCTGAGCAGTTTCAAAGTATCGCAAATCACATAAATCTATCCAATACATCATAATACGCAAGAATCCGTCCTCAAATGCACAAATTTTTGCGTTTCCAGCGAGTTATCAGCGTTTATTTCTGAGTCTCGTTGAGAAATTTTTGACTCTGTAATTCTGCTCAGATAGCAAGATATTTTGCTTCAAAAGTGCGTTTATATGGCAGAATCTAGCACCAAATACATCATATCTCGTGTTTTTTGAGTGCTATTCGCAGTTTTACAAACTTTGGAATAAGTCGAAATCACGCTTTTTCGCGCAGATTTTCACAATCAAGAAGTTCATATTCCTATTCAGAACCTCATAATATGTATGAATCTATCAACAAAAACATCATATTCTGTGTTTTTAGAGCGCTATCTGCAGTTATATAAAGTTTAAAATAAGTCAAAATTACCACATTTTGTGCATTTTCAAAGTATCGCAAATCACATAAATCTATCCAATACAACATAATACGCATGAATCCGTCCATCAAATGCACAAAATTCCGCGTTTCCAGCGAGTTATCGGCGTTTTTCTGAGTATCGTTGAGAAATTTTTCACTCTGTAAATCTGCTCAGAAGTTAGTTTTGCTTTAAAAGTGCGTTATATGGCAGAATCTAGCACCAAATACATCATATTTCGTGTTTTCAGAGTGCTTTTTGCAGTTTTACGAACTTTGGAATAAGTCGAAATCACGCTTTTCCGCGCAGATTTTCACAATCAAAAAGTTCACATTCCTATTCAGGACCTCATAATATGTATGAATCTATCGACAAGAACACCATATTTCGTGTTTTCAGAGCGCTATCTGCAGTTATATGAAGTTTGAAATGACTCAGAATTACCACATTCTGAGCAGTTTCAAAGTATCGCAAATCACATAAATCTATGGAATACAACATGATACGCATGAATCCGTCCTCAAATGCACAAAATTTTGCGTTTCCAGCGAGTCATCAGCGTTTTTTCTGAGTCTCGTTGAGAAATTTTTGACCTCTGTAAATCTGCTCAGAAGTAGGATTGTGCTTCAAAAGTGCGTTATATGGCAGAATCTAGCACCAAATACATCATATATCGTGTTTTTATAGTGCTATTTGCAGTTTTACAAACTTTGGAATAAGTCGAAATCACTCTTCTCCGCGCTAAATTTCACAATCAGGAAAGTTCATATTCCTATTCAGGACCTCATAGTATGTATGAATCTATCGACAAAAGCATCATATCTCGTGTTTTCAGAGCGCTATCTGCAGTTATATGAAGTTTGAATAAGTCAAAATTACCACATTCTGAGCAGTTTCAAAGTATCGCAAATCACATAAATCTATCCAATACAACATAATACGCAAGAATTTGTCCTCAAATGCACAAAATTTTGCGTTTCCAGCGAGTTATCAGCGTTTTTTCTGAGTCTCGTTACGAAATTTTTGACTCTGTAAATCTGCACAGAAGCAAGATTTTGCTTCAAAAGTGCGTTATATGGCAGAATCTAGCACCAAATACATCATATTCCGTGTTTTTTAGTAGTGCCATTTGCAGTTTTACAATCTTTGGAATAAGTCGAAATCACGCTTTTCCGCGCAGATTTTCACGATCAAGAAGTTCATATTCCTATTCAGGACCTGATAATATGTATGAATCTATTGACAAGAACACCATATTTCGTGTTTTCAGAGCGCTATCTGCAGTTATATGAAGTTTGAAATAAGTCAAAATTACACATTCTGAGCAGTTCCAAAGTACTGCAAGTCACATAAATCTATCCAATACAACATAATGCGCATGAATCCGTCCTCAAATGCACAAAATTTTGCGTTTCCAGCGAGTTATCAGCGTTTTTTTCTGAGTCTCGTTGAGAAATTTTTGCCTCTGTAAAACTGCTCAGAAGCAAGATTTTGCCTTCGAAAGTGCGTTATATGGCAGAATCTAGCACCAAATACATCATATTTCGTATTTTTAGAGTGCTATTTGCAGTTTCACAAACTTTGGAATAAGTCGAAATCACGCTTTTCCGCGCAGATTTTCACAATCAAAAAGCTCATATTCCTATCCAGGACCTCATAGTATGTAAAAATCTATCGACAAAAACATCATATTTCGTGTTTTCAGAGCGCTATCTGCAGTTATATGAAATTTGAGATAAGTCAAAATTACCACATTCTGAGCAGTTTTAAAGTATCGCAAATCACATGAATCTATCCAATACAATATAATACGCATGAATCCGTTCTCAAATGCACTAAATTTTGCGTTTCCAGCGAGTTATCAGCGTTTTTTCTGAGTCTCGTTGAGAAATTTTTGACGCTGTGAATCTGCTCAGAAGCAAGATTTTGCTCCAAAAGTGCGTTATATGGCAGAATCTAGCACCAAATTCATCATATTTCGTGTTTTTTGAGTGCTATTCGCAGTTTTACAAACTTTGGAATAAGTCAAAATCACGATTTTCTGCGCAGAATTTCACAATCAAAAAGTTCATATTCCTATTCAGGGACCTCATAATATGTATGAATCTATCGACAGAAACATCATATTTTGTGTTTTCAGCGCGCTATCTGCAGTTATATGAAGATTGAAATAAGTCAAAATTACCACATTCTGAGCAGTTTCAAAGTATCGCAAATCACATACATCTATCCAATACAACATAATAAGCATGAATCCGTCCTCAAATGTACAAATTTTGCGTTTCCACCGAGTTATCAGCGTCTTTTCTGAGTCTCGTTGAGAGATTTTTGACTCTGGTAAATCTGCTCAGAAGCAAGATTTTGCTTTGAAAGTGCGTTATATTGCAGAATCTAGCACCAAATACATCACATTCCGTGTTTTTTAGAGTGCTATTGCAGTTTCACAACTTTGGAATAAGTCGAAATCACGCTTTTCCGCGCAGTTTTTCACGACCAAAAAGTTCATATTCCTATTCAGGACCTGATAATATGTATGAATCAATCGACAAAAAACATCATATTTCGTGTTTTCAGAGCGCTATCTGCAGTTATATGAAGTTTGGAATAAGTCAAAATTACCACATTCTGAGCAGTTTCAAAGTATCGCGAATCAAATAAATCTATCCGATACAACATAATACGCATGAATCCGTCATCAAATGCACAAAATTTTGCGTTTCCAGCGAGTTATCAGCGTTTTTTCTGGGTCTCGTTGAGAAATTTTTGACTCTGTAAATCTGCTCAGAAGCAAGATTTTGCTTCAAAAGTGCGTTTATATGGCAGAATCCAGCACCAAATACATCATATTTCGTGTTTTTAGCGTGCTATTTGCAGTTTTACAAAACATTGGAATAAGTCGAAATCACGCTTTTCCGCGCAGATTTTTACAATCATAAAGTTCATATACCTATTCAGGACCTCATAATATGTATGAATCTTTTGACAAAAACGATCATATTCCGTGTTTTCAGAGCGCTATCTGCAGTTATATGAAGTTTAAAATAAGTCAAAATTACCACATTTTGAGCAGTCTCAAAGAATCGGCAAATCACATAAATCTATCCAATACAACATAATACGCATGAATCCGTCCTCAAATGCACAAAATTTTGCGGTTTCCAGCAAATTATCAACGTTTTTTCTGAGTCTCGTTGAGAAATTTTTGACTCTGTTAATCTGTTCAGAAGCAAGATTTTGCTTCAAAAGTGCGTTATATGGCAAAATCTAGCACCAAATACATCATATTTCGTGTTTTTAGTGTGCTATTTGCAGTTTTACAAACTTTGGAATAAGTCGAAATCACGCTTTTCCGCGCAGATTTTTCACAATGAAAAAGTTCATATTCCTATTCAGGACCCCATAGTATGTATGAATCTATCGACAAAATCATCATATTTAGTGTTTTCAGAGCGCAATCTGCAGTTATAAGAAGTTTGAAATAAGTCAGAATTACCACATTCTGAGCAGTTTCAAAGTATCGCAAATCACATAAATCTATCCAATACAACATAATACGCATGAATCTGTCCTCAAATGCACAAAATTTTGCGTTTCCAGCGAGTTATCAGCGTATTTTCTGAGTCTCGTTGAGAAACTTTTGACCCTGTAAATCTGCTCAGAAGCAGGATTCTGCTCCTAAAGTGCGTTATATGGCAGAATCTAGCACCAAATACATCATATTTCGTGTTTTTAGAGTGCTATTTGCAGTTTTACAAACATTGGAATAAGTCGAAATCACGCTTTTCCACGCAGATTTTCACAATCATAAAGTTTATATTCTTATTCAGAACCTCATAATATGTATGAATCTATCGACAAAAACATCATATTCCGTGTTTTCAGAGCGCTTTCTGCAGTTATATGAAGTTTAAGATAAGTCAAAATTACCACATTATGAGCAGTTTCAAAGTATCGCAAATCACATAAATCTATCCAATACAACATAATACGCATGAGTCCGTCCTCATATGTACAAAATTTTGCGTTTCCAGCAAGTTACCAGCGTGTTTTTTGAGTCTCGTTGAGAAATTTTTGACTCTGTAAATCTGCTCAGATGCAAGATTTTGCTTCAAAAGTGCGTTATATTGCAGAATCTAGGACCAAATATATCATATTTCATGTTTTCAGAGTGCTATTTGCAGTTTTACAAACTTTCGAAATCACGCTTTTTCTCGCAGTTTTTCACAATCAAAAAGTTCATATTCCTATTCAGGACCTCAAAGTATGTATGAATCTGTCAACAAAAACATCATATTCCGTGTTTTCAGAGCGCTATTTGCAGTTATATGAAGTTTGAAATAAGTCAAAATTACCACATTCTGAGCAGTTTCAAAGTATCGCAAATCACATAAATCTATCCAATACAACATAATACGCATGAATCCGTCCTCAAATGCACAAAATTTTGCGGTTTCCAGCGAGTTATCAGCGTTTTTTCTGAGCCTTGTTGAGAAATTTTTGACTCTGTTAATCTGCTCAGAAGCAAGATTTTGCGTCAAAAGTGCGTTATATGGCAGAATCTAGCACCAAATACATCATATTTCGTATTTTTAGAGTGCTATTTGCAGTTTACAAACTTTGGAATAAGTCGGAATAAGGCTTTTCCGCGCAGATTTTCACAATCAAAAAGTTTAGATTCCTATTCAGGACCTCATAGTATGTATGAATCTATCGACAGAAACATCATATTTCGTGTTTTCAAAGCGCATTCTGCAGTTATATGAAGTTTGAAATAAGTCAAAATTACCACATTCTGAGCAGTTTCAAAGTATCGCGAATCACATAAATCTATCCAATACAACATGATACGCATGAATCCGTGAGTTACCAGGGTTTTTTCTGAGTCGCGTTGAGAAATTTTTGACTCTGTAAATCTGCTCAGAAGCAAGATTTTGCTTCAAAAGTGCGTTATATTGCAGAATCTAGCACCAAATACATCATATTTCGTGTTTTTAGAGTGCTATTTGCAGTTTCAAAAACTTTGGAATAAGTCAAAACCACGCTTTCCCGCGCAGATTTTCACAATCAAAAAGTTCATATTCCCATCCAGGACCTCATAGTTTGTATGAATCTATCGACAAAAACATAATATTTCGTGTTTTCAGAGCGCTATCTGCAGTTATATGTAGTTTGAAATAAGTCAAAATTACCACATTCTGAGCAGTTTCAAAGTATCGCAAATCACATAAATCTATCCAATACAACATAATACGCATGAATCCGTCCTCAAATGCACAAAATTTTGCGTTTCCAGCGAGTTATCAGCGTTTTTTCTGAGTCTCGTTGAGAAATTTTTGAGGCTGTAAATCTGCTCAGAAGTAAGATTTTGCTTCAAAAGTGCGTTATATGGCAGAATCTTGCACCAAATACATCATATTTTGTGTTTTTAGAGTGCTATTTGCAGTTTTACAAACTCTGGAATAAGTAGGAATCAGGCTCTTCCGCGCAGATTTTCACAATCAAAAAGATTATATTTCTATTCAGGACCTCATAGTATGTATGAATCTATCGACAAAAACATCTTATTTCGTGTTTTCAAAGCGCACTCTGCAGTTATATGAAGTTTGAAATAAGTCAAAATTACCACATTCTGAGCAGTTTCAAAGTATCGCAAATCACATAAATCTATCCAATACAACATAATACGCATGAATCCGTGATCAAATGCACAAAGTTTTGCGTTTCCAGCGAGTTATCAGCGTTTTTTCTGAGTCTCGTTGAGAAATTTTTGACTCTGTAAATCTGCTCAGAAGCAGGATTTTGTTTCAAAAGTGCGTTATATGGCAGAATCTAGCACCAAATACAACATATTCCGTGTTTTTAGAGTGCTATTTGCAGTTTTACAAACTTTGAAATAAGTCGAAATCACGCTTTTCCGCGCAGATTTTCACATCAAAAGTTTGTATTTCTTCTCAGGACCTCATAATATGTATGAACTTATCGACAAAAACATAATATCTCGTGATTTTAGAGCGCTATCTGCGGTTATATGAAGTTTGGAATAAGTCAAAATTACCACATTCTGAGCAGTTTCAAAGTATCGCGAATCACATAAATCTATCCAATACAACATGATACGCATGAATCCGTGAGTTACCAGGGTTTTTTCTGAGTCGCGTTTAGAAAATTTTGACTCTGTAAATCTGCTCAGAAGCAACATTTTGCTTCAAAAGTGCGTTATATGGCAGAATCTAGCACCAAATACATCATATTTCGTGTTTTCAGAGTGCTATTTGCAGTTTTACAAACTTTGAAATAAGTCGAAATTACGCTTTTCCGCGCAGATTTCAAAGTTCATATTCCTATCCAGGACCTCATAATATGTATGAATCTATCGACAAAAACATCAGCAGTTT
>CAXDIG010000055.1:0-81967 GCA_963989225.1 Dromius quadrimaculatus
CTGAGAATGTGGTAAATTTGACTTATTTCAAACTTCATATAACTGCAGATAGCGATCTGAAAACACGAGATATGATGTTTTTGTTGATGGATTCATACATATTATGAGGTCCTGAATAGGAATATGGACTTTTTGATTGTGAAAATCTGCCCGGAAAAGCGTGATTTCGACTTATTCCAAAGTTTGTAAAACTGCGAATAGCACTCTAAAAACTCGAGATATGATGTATTTGGTGCTAGATTCTGCCATAAAACGCATTTCTAAAGCAAAATCTTGCTTCTAAGTATATTTACAGAATCAAAAATTTCTCAACGAAACTCAGAGAAAACGCTGATAACTCGCTGGAAACGCAGAATTTTGTGCATTTGAGGACGGATTCATGCGTATAATGTTGTATTGGATAGATTTATGTGATTTGCGATACTTTGAAACCGCTGAGAATGTGGTGATTTTGACTTATTTCAAACTTCATATAACTGCAGATAGCGCTCTGAAAACACGAGATATGATGTTCTTGTTGATGGATTCATACATATTATGAGTTCCTGAATAGGAATATGAACTTTTTGATTGTGAAAATCTGCCCGGAAAAGCGTGATTTCGACTTATTCCAAAGTTTGTAAAACTGCGAATAGCACTCTTAAAACCTGAGATATGTTGTATTTGGTGCTAGATTCTGCCATATAACGCATTTCTGAAGCATAATCTTGCTTCTGAGTAGATTTACAGAATCAAAAATTTCTCAACGAAACTCAGAGAAAACGCTGATAACTCGCTGGAAACGCAAAATTTTCTGCATTTGAGGACGGATTCATGCGTATTATATTGTATTGGATAGATTTATGTGATTTGCGATACTTTCAAACCGCTAAGAATGTGGTAATTTTGACTTATTTCAAACTTCATATAACTGCAGATAGCGCTCTAAAAACACGAGATATGATGTTTTTGTTGATGGATCCATACATATTATGAGGTCCTGAATAGAAATATGAACTTTTGGATTGTAAAAATCTGCGCGGAAAAGCGTGATTTCGACTTATTCCAAAGTTTGTAAAACTGCGAATAGCACTCTAAAAACACAAAATATGATGTATTTGGTGCTAGATTCTGCCATATAACGCATTTCTGAAGCAAAATCTTGCTTCTGAGCAGATTTACAGTATCAAAAACTTCTCAACGAAACTCAGAAAAAACGCTGATAATTCGCTGGAAACGCAAAATTATCTGCATTTGAGGACGGATTCATGCGTATTATGTTGTATTGGATAGAGTGATTTGCGATACTTTGAAACCGCTGAGAATGTGGTAATTTTGACTTATTTCAAACTACATATAACTGCAGATAGCGCTCTGAAAACACAAGATATGATGTTTTTGTTGATGGATTCATACATATTATGAGTTCCTGAATAGGAATATGAACTTTTTGATTGTGAAAATCTGCCCGGAAAAGCGTGATTTCGACTTATTCCAAAGTTTGTAAAACTGCGAATAGCACTCTAAAAACACGAAATATGATGTATTTGGTGCTAGATTCTGCCATATAACGCATTTCTGGAGCAAAATCTTGCTTCTGAGCAGATTTACAGAATCAAAAATTTCTCAACGAAACTCAGAAAAAACGCTGATAACTCGCTGGAAACGCAAAATTTTGTACATTTGAGGACGGATTCATGCGTATTATGTTGTATTGGATAGATTTATGTGATTTGCGATACTTTGAATCCGCTGAGAATGTGGTAATTTTGACTTATTTCAAACTTCATATAACTGCAGATAGCGCTCTGAAAACACGAGATATGATGTTTTTGTTGATGGATTCATACATATTATGAGTTCCTGAATAGGAATATGAACTTTTTATTGTGAAGATCTGCCCGGAAAAGCGTGATTTCGATTTATTCCAAAGTTTGTAAAACTGCGAATGGCACTCTAAAAACACGAAATATGATGCATTTGGTGATAGATTCTGTCATATAACGCATTTCTCAAGCAAAATCTTGCTTCTAAGCAGATTTACAGAATCAAAAATTTCTCAACGAAACTCAGAAGAAACGCTGATAACTCGCTGGAAACGCAAAATTTTGTGCATTTGAGGACGGATTCATGCGTATTATGTTGTATCGGATAGATTGATGTGATTTGCGATACTTTGAAACCGCTGAGAATGTGGTAATTTTGACTTATTTCAAACTTCATATAACTGCAGATAGCGCTCTGAAAACACGAGATATGATGTTTTTGTTAGACGATTCATACATATTATGAGGTCCTGAATAGGAATATGAACTTTTTGATTGTGAAAATCTGCCCGGAAAAGCGTGATTTCGACTTATTCCAAAGTTTGTAAAACTGCGAGAAGCACTGTAAAAACACAAAATATGATGTATTTGGTGCAAGATTCTGCCATATAACGCATTTCTGAGGCAAAATCTTGCATCTGAGCAGATTTACAGAATCAAAAATTTCCTAACGAAACTCAGAAAAAACGCTGATAACTCGCTGGAAACGCAAAATTTTCTGCATTTGAGGACGGATTCGTGCGTATTATGTTGTATTGGATAGATTTATGTGATTCGCGATACTTTGAAACCGCTGAGAATGTGGTAATTTTGACTAATGTCAAACTTCATATAACTGCAGATAGCACTCTGAAAAACGAGATATGATGTTTTTGTTGATAGATTCATACATATTATGAAGTCCTGAATAGGAATATGAACTTTTTGATCGTGAAAATTTGCCTGAAGGCAGCGTGATTCCGACTTATTCCAAAGTTTGTAAAACTGCGAATAGCACTCTGAAAACACGAAATATGATGTATTTGGTGCTAGATTCTGCCATATAACGCACTTCTGAAGCAAAATCTTGCTTCTGAGCAGGTTTACAGAATCAAAAATTTCTCAACGAATCTCAGAGAAAACGCTGATAACTCGCTGGAAACGCAGAATTTTGTGCATTTGAGGAAGGATTGATGCGTATTATGTTGTATTGGATAGATTAATGTGATTCGCGATACTTTGAAACCGCTGAGAATGTGGTAATTTTGACTTATTTCAAACTTCATATAACCGCAGATAGCGCTCTGAAAACACGAGATATGATGTTTTTGTTGATGGATTCATACATATTATGAGTTTCTGAATAGGAATATGAACTTTTTAATTGTGAAAATCTGCCCGGAAAAGCGTGATTTCGACTTATTCCAAAGTTTGTAAAACTGCGAGAAGCACTCTCAAAACACAAAATATGATGTATTTGGTGCTAGATTCTGCCATATAACGCATTTCTGAAGCAAAATCTTGTTTCTGAGCAGATATACAGAATCAAAAATTTCTCAACGAAACTCAGAAAAAACGCTGATAACTCGCTGGAAACGCGAAATTTTCTGCATTTGAGGACGGATTCATGCGTATTATGTTGTATTGGATAGATTTATGTGATTTGCGATACTTTGAAACCGCTAAGAATGTGGTAATTTTGATTTATTTCAAACTTCATATAACTGCAGATAGCGCTCTGAAAACACGAGATATGATGTTTTTGTTGATGGATCCATACATATTATGAGGTCCTGAATAGGAATATGAACTTTTTGATTGTAAAAATCTGCGCGGGAAAGCGTGATTTCGACTTATTCCAAAGTTTGTAAAACTGCGAATAGCACTCTAAAAACACAGAATATGATGTATTTGGTGCTAGATTCTGCCATATAACGCTTTTCAGAAGCAAAATCTTGCTTCTGAGCAGATTTACAGAATCAAAAATTTCTCAACGAAACTCAGAAAAAACGCTGATAACTCGCTGGAAACGCGAAATTTTGTGCATTTGAGGACGGATTCATGCGTATTATGCTGTATTGGATAGATTTATGTGATTTGCGATACTTTGAAACCGCTGAGAATGTGGTATTTTTGACTTATTGCAAACTTCATATAACTGCAGATAGCGCTCTGAAAACACGAGATATGTTGTATTTGGTGCTAGATTTTGCTATATAACGCGTCTCTGAAGCAAAATCTTGCTTCTGAGCAGATTTACATGATCAAAAATTTCTCAACGAAACTCAGAAAAAACGCTGATAACTCGCTGGAAACGCAAAGTTTTGTGTATTTGAGAACGAATTCATGCGTATTATGTTGTATTGGATAGATTTATGTGATTTGCGATACTTTGAATTTGCTGAGAATGTGGTAATTTTGACTTATTTCAAACTTCATATAACTGCAGATAGCGCTCTGAAAACACGAGATATGATGTTTTTGTTGATGGATTCATACATATTATGAGTTCCTGAATAGGAATATGAACTTTTTATTGTGAAGATCTGCCCGGAAAAGCGTGATTTCGACTTATTCCAAAGTTTGTAAAACTGCGAGAAGCACTCTCAAAACACAAAATATGATGTATTTGGTGCTAGATTCTGCCATATAACGCATTTCTGAAGCAAAATCTTGTTTCTGAGCAGATATACAGAATCAAAAATTTCTCAACGAAACTCAGAAAAAACGCTGATAACTCGCTGGAAACGCGAAATTTTCTGCATTTGAGGACGGATTCATGCGTATTATGTTGTATTGGATAGATTTATGTGATTTGCGATACTTTGAAACCG
This sequence comes from Dromius quadrimaculatus, assembly GCA_963989225.1. NCBI lineage: Eukaryota > Metazoa > Arthropoda > Insecta > Coleoptera > Carabidae > Dromius > Dromius quadrimaculatus. The sequence continues at coordinate 4,619 of CAXDIG010000055.1, forward strand.
CTAAGAATGTGGTAATTTTGATTTATTTCAAACTTCATATAACTGCAGATAGCGCTCTGAAAACACGAGATATGATGTTTTTGTTGATGGATCCATACATATTATGAGGTCCTGAATAGGAATATGAACTTTTTGATTGTAAAAATCTGCGCGGGAAAGCGTGATTTCGACTTATTCCAAAGTTTGTAAAACTGCGAATAGCACTCTAAAAACACAGAATATGATGTATTTGGTGCTAGATTCTGCCATATAACGCTTTTCAGAAGCAAAATCTTGCTTCTGAGCAGATTTACAGAATCAAAAATTTCTCAACGAAACTCAGAAAAAACGCTGATAACTCGCTGGAAACGCGAAATTTTGTGCATTTGAGGACGGATTCATGCGTATTATGCTGTATTGGATAGATTTATGTGATTTGCGATACTTTGAAACCGCTGAGAATGTGGTATTTTTGACTTATTGCAAACTTCATATAACTGCAGATAGCGCTCTGAAAACACGAGATATGTTGTATTTGGTGCTAGATTCTGCCATATAACGCGTCTCTGAAGCAAAATCTTGCTTCTGAGCAGATTTACATGATCAAAAATTTCTCAACGAAACTCAGAAAAAACGCTGATAACTCGCTGGAAACGCAAAGTTTTGTGTATTTGAGGACGGATTCATGCGTATTATGTTGTATCGGATAGATTGATGTGATTTGCGATACTTTGAAACTGCTGAGAATGTGGTAATTTTGACTTATTTCAAACTTCATATAACTGCAGATAGCGCTCTGAAAACACGAGATATGATGTTTTCGTTGATGGATTTATACATATTATGAGTTCCTGAATAGGAATATGAACTTTTTGATTGTGGAAATTTGCCCGGAAAAGCGTGAATTCGACTTATTCCAAAGTTTGTGAAACTGCGAATAGCACTCTGAAAACACAGAATATGATGTATTTGGTGCTAGATTCTGCCATATAACGCATTTCCGAAGCAAATTTTGCTTCTGAGCAGATTTACAGAATCAAAAATTTCTCAACGAAACTCAGAAAAAACGCTGATAACTCGCTGGAAACGCAAAATTTTGTGCATTTGAGGACGAATTCATGCGTATTATGTTGTATTGGATAGATTTATGTAATTCGCGATACTTTGAAACCGCTGAGAATGTGGTAATTTTGACTTATTTCAAACTTCATATAACTGCAGATAGCGCTCTGAAAACACGAGATATGATGTTTTTGTTGGAGGACTCATACATATTATGGGTTCCTGAATAGGAATATGGACTTTTTGATTGTGAAAATATGCCCGGAAAAGCGTGATTTCGACTTATTCCAAAGCTTGTAAAACTGCGAATAGCACTCTAAAAACACGAAATATGATGTATTTGGTGCTAGATTTTGCCATATAACGCATTTCTGAAGCAAAATCTTGCTTCTGAGCAGATTTACAGAATCAAAAATTCCTCAACGAAACTCAGAAAAAACGCTGATACCTCGCTGGAAACGCGAAATTTTGTGCATTTGAGGACGCATTCATGCGTATTATGTTGTATTGGATAGATTCATGTGATTTGCGATACTTTGAAACCGCTGAGAATGTGGTAATTTTGACTTATTTCAAACTTCATATAACAGCAGATAGCGCTCTGAAAACACGAGATATGATGTTTTTGTTGATGGATTCATACATATCATGAGGTCCTGAATAGGGATATGAACTTTTTGATTGTAAAAATCTGCGCGGGAAAGCGTGATTTCGACTTATTCCAAAGTTTGTAAAACTGCGAATAGCACTGGAAACGCGAAATTTTGTGCATTTGAGGACGGATTCATGCGTATTATGCTGTATTGGATAGATTTATGTGATTTGCGATACTTTGAAACCGATGAGAATGTGGTATTTTTGACTTATTGCAAACTTCATATAACTGCAGATAGCGCTCTGAAAACACGAGATATGTTGTATTTGGTGCTAGATTTTGCTATATAACGCGTCTCTGAAGCAAAATCTTGCTTCTGAGCAGATTTACATGATCAAAAATTTCTCAACGAAACTCAGAAAAAACGCTGATAACTCGCTGGAAACGCAAAGTTTTGTGTATTTGAGAACGAATTCATGCGTATTATGTTGTATTGGATAGATTTATGTGATTTGCGATACTTTGAATTTGCTGAGAATGTGGTAATTTTGACTTATTTCAAACTTCATATAACTGCAGATAGCGCTCTGAAAACACGAGATATGATGTTTTTGTTGATGGATTCATACATATTATGAGTTCCTGAATAGGAATATGAACTTTTTATTGTGAAGATCTGCCCGGAAAAGCGTGATTTCGACTTATTCCAAAGTTTGTAAAACTGCGAGAAGCACTCTCAAAACACAAAATATGATGTATTTGGTGCTAGATTCTGCCATATAACGCATTTCTGAAGCAAAATCTTGTTTCTGAGCAGATATACAGAATCAAAAATTTCTCAACGAAACTCAGAAAAAACGCTGATAACTCGCTGGAAACGCGAAATTTTCTGCATTTGAGGACGGATTCATGCGTATTATGTTGTATTGGATAGATTTATGTGATTTGCGATACTTTGAAACCGCTAAGAATGTGGTTTTTTGATTTATTTCAAACTTCATATAACTGCAGATAGCGCTCTGAAAACACGAGATATGATGTTTTTGTTGATGGATCCATACATATTATGAGGTCCTGAATAGGAATATGAACTTTTTGATTGTAAAAATCTGCGCGGGAAAGCGTGATTTCGACTTATTCCAAAGTTTGTAAAACTGCGAATAGCACTCTAAAAACACAGAATATGATGTATTTGGTGCTAGATTCTGCCATATAACGCTTTTCAGAAGCAAAATCTTGCTTCTGAGCAGATTTACAGAATCAAAAATTTCTCAACGAAACTCAGAAAAAACGCTGATAACTCGCTGGAAACGCGAAATTTTGTGCATTTGAGGACGGATTCATGCGTATTATGCTGTATTGGATAGATTTATGTGATTTGCGATACTTTGAAACCGCTGAGAATGTGGTATTTTTGACTTATTGCAAACTTCATATAACTGCAGATAGCGCTCTGAAAACACGAGATATGTTGTATTTGGTGCTAGATTCTGCCATATAACGCGTCTCTGAAGCAAAATCTTGCTTCTGAGCAGATTTACATGATCAAATATTTCTCAACGAAACTCAGAAAAAACGCTGATAACTCGCTGGAAACGCAAAGTTTTGTGTATTTGAGAACGAATTCATGCGTATTATGTTGTATTGGATAGATTAATGTGATTTGCGATACTTTGAATTTGCTGAGAATGTGGTAATTTTGACTTATTTCAAACTTCATATAACTGCAGATAGCGCTCTGAAAACACGAGATATGATGTTTTTGTTGATGGATTCATACATATTATGAGTTCCTGAATAGGAATATGAACTTTTTATTGTGAAGATCTGCCCGGAAAAGCGTGATTTCGACTTATTCCAAAGTTTGTAAAACTGCGAATAGCACTCTAAAAACACGAAATATGATGTATTTGGTGATAGATTCTGTCATATAACGCATTTCTGAAGCAAAATCTTGCTTCTAAGCAGATTTACAGAATCAAAAATTTCTCAACGAAACTCAGAAGAAACGCTGATAACTCGCTGGAAACGCAAAATTTTGTGCATTTGAGGACGGATTCATGCGTATTATGTTGTATCGGATAGATTGATGTGATTTGCGATACTTTGAAACTGCTGAGAATGTGGTAATTCTGACTTATTTCAAACTTCATATAACTGCAGATAGTGCTCTGAAAACACGAGATATGATGTTTTCGTTGATGGATTTATACATATTATGAGTTCCTGAATAGGAATATGAACTTTTTGATTGTGGAAATTTGCCCGGAAAAGCGTGAATTCGACTTATTCCAAAGTTTGTGAAACTGCGAATAGCACTCTGAAAACACAGAATATGATGTATTTGGTGCTAGATTCTGCCATATAACGCATTTCCGAAGCAAATTTTGCTTCTGAGCAGATTGACAGAATCAAAAATTTCTCAACGAAACTCAGAAAAAACGCTGATAACTCGCTGGAAACGCAAAATTTTGTGCATTTGAGGACGAATTCATGCGTATTATGTTGTATTGGATAGATTTATGTAATTCGCGATACTTTGAAACCGCTGAGAATGTGGTAATTTTGACTTATTTCAAACTTCATATAACTGCAGATAGCGCTCTGAAAACACGAGATATGATGTTTTTGTTGAAGGACTCATACATATTATGGGTTCCTGAATAGGAATATGGACTTTTTGATTGTGAAAATATGCCCGGAAAAGCGTGATTTCGACTTATTCCAAAGCTTGTAAAACTGCGAATAGCACTCTAAAAACACGAAATATGATGTATTTGGTGCTAGATTTTGCCATATAACGCATTTCTGAAGCAAAATCTTGCTTCTGAGCAGATTTACAGAATCAAAAATTCCTCAACGAAACTCAGAAAAAACGCTGATACCTCGCTGGAAACGCGAAATTTTGTGCATTTGAGGACGCATTCATGCGTATTATGTTGTATTGGATAGATTCATGTGATTTGCGATACTTTGAAACCGCTGAGAATGTGGTAATTTTGACTTATTTCAAACTTCATATAACAGCAGATAGCGCTCTGAAAACACGAGATATGATGTTTTTGTTGATGGATTCATACATATCATGAGGTCCTGAATAGGGATATGAACTTTTTGATTGTGAAAATCTGCCCGGAAAAGCGTGATTTCGACTTATTCCAAAGTTTGTAAAACTGCGAATAGCCCTTTTAAAACACGAAATATGATGTATTTGGTGCTAGATTCTGCCATATAACGCATTTCTGAAGCAAAATCTTACTTCTAAGCAGATTAACAGAATCAAAAATTTCTCAACGAAACTCAGAAAAAACGCTGATAACACGCTGGAAACGCAAAATTTTGTGCATTTGAGGACATATTCATGCGTATTATGTTGTATTGGATAGATTTATGTGATTTGCGATACTTTGAAACCGCTGAGAATGTGGTAAATTCGACTTATTTCAAACTTCATATAACTGCAGATGGCGCTCTGAAAACACGAGATATGATGTTTTTGTTGAAGGATTTATACATATTATGATTTCCTGAATAGGAATATGAACTTTTTGATTGTGAAGATCTACCCGGAAAAGCGTGATTTCGACTTATTCCAAAGTTTGTAAAACTGCGAATAGCACTCTAAAAACAGGAAATATGATGTATTTAGTGCTAGATTCGGCCATATAACGCATTTCTGAGGCAAAATCTTGCTTCTGAGCAGATTTACAGAATCAAAAATTCCTCAACGAAACTCAGAAAAAACGCTGATAAATCGCTGTAAACGCAAAATTTTGTTCATTTGAGGACGGATTCATGCGTATTATGTTGTATTGGATAGATTAACGTGATTTGCGATACTTTGAAACCGCTGAGAATGTGGTAATTTTGACTCATTTCAAACTACATATAACTGCAGATAGCGCTCTGAAAACACGAGATATGATGTTTTTATTGATGGATTCATACATAATATGAGGTCCTGAATAGGAATATGAACTTTTTGATTGTAAAAATCTGCGCGGAAAAGCGTGATTTCGACTTATTCCAAAGTTTGTTAAACTGCGAATAGCACTCTAAAAACACGAAATGTGATGTATTTGGTGCTAGATTCTGCCATATAACGCATTTCTGAAGCAAAATCTTGCTTCTGAGCAGATTTACACAATCAAAAATTTTTCAACGAAACTCCGAAAAAACGCTGATAACTCGCTGGAAACGCAAAATTTTGTGCATTCGAGGACGGATTGATGCGTATTATGTTGTATTGGATAGATTTATGTGATTCGCGATACTTTGAAACCGCTGAGAATGTGGTAATTTTGACTTATTTCAAACTTCATATAACTGCAGATAGTGCTCTGAAAACACGGGATATGATGTTTTTGTTGATGGATTCATACATATTATGAGTTCCTGAATAGGAATATGAACTTTTTGATCGTGAAAATCTGCCCGGTAAAGCGTGATTCCGACTTATCCCAGAGTTTGTAAAACTGCGAATAGCACTCTGAAAACACGAAATATGATGTATTTGGTGCTAGATTCTGCCATATAACGCACTTCTGAAGCAAAATCTTACTTCTGAGCAGATTTACAGAATCAAAAATTTCCCCACGAAACTCAGAAAAAAAGGGTGATAACTCGCTGGAAACGCCAAATTTAGTGCATTTGAGGACTAATTCATGCGTATTATGTTGTATCGGATAGATTGATGTGATTTGCGATACTTTGAAACTGCTGAGAATGTGGTAATTTTGACTTATTTCAAACTTGATATAACTGCAGATAGCGCTCTGAAAACACGAGATATGATGTTTTTGTTGATGGATTTATACATATTATGAGTTCCTGAATAGGAATATGAACTTTTTGATTGTGGAAATTTGCCCGGAAAAGCGTGAATTCGACTTATTCCAAAGTTTGTGAAACTGCGAATAGCACTCTGAAAACACAGAATATGATGTATTTGGTGCTAGATTCTGCCATATAACGCATTTCCGAAGCAAATCTTGCTTCTGAGCAGATTTACAGAATCAAAAATTTCTCAACGAAACTCAGAAAAAACGCTGATAACTCGCTGGAAACGCAAAATTTTGTGCATTTGAGGACGAATTCATGCGTATTATGTTGTATTGGATAGATTTATGTAATTCGCGATACTTTGAAACCGCTGAGAATGTGGTAATTTTGACTTATTTCAAACTTCATATAACTGCAGATAGCGCTCTGAAAACACGAGATATGATGTTTTTGTTGAAGGACTCATACATATTATGGGTTCCTGAATAGGAATATGGACTTTTTGATTGTGAAAATATGCCCGGAAAAGCGTGATTTCGACTTATTCCAAAGCTTGTAAAACTGCGAATAGCACTCTAAAAACACGAAATATGATGTATTTGGTGCTAGATTTTGCCATATAACGCATTTCTGAAGCAAAATCTTGCTTCTGAGCAGATTTACAGAATCAAAAATTCCTCAACGAAACTCAGAAAAAACGCTGATACCTCGCTGGAAACGCGAAATTTTGTGCATTTGAGGACGCATTCATGCGTATTATGTTGTATTGGATAGATTCATGTGATTTGCGATACTTTGAAACCGCTGAGAATGTGGTAATTTTGACTTATTTCAAACTTCATATAACAGCAGATAGCGCTCTGAAAACACGAGATATGATGTTTTTGTTGATGGATTCATACATATCATGAGGTCCTGAATAGGGATATGAACTTTTTGATTGTGAAAATCTGCCCGGAAAAGCGTGATTTCGACTTATTCCAAAGTTTGTAAAACTGCGAATAGCCCTTTTAAAACACGAAATATGATGTATTTGGTGCTAGATTCTGCCATATAACGCATTTCTGAAGCAAAATCTTACTTCTAAGCAGATTAACAGAATCAAAAATTTCTCAACGAAACTCAGAAAAAACGCTGATAACACGCTGGAAACGCAAAATTTTGTGCATTTGAGGACATATTCATGCGTATTATGTTGTATTGGATAGATTTATGTGATTTGCGATACTTTGAAACCGCTGAGAATGTGGTAAATTCGACTTATTTCAAACTTCATATAACTGCAGATGGCGCTCTGAAAACACGAGATATGATGTTTTTGTTGAAGGATTTATACATATTATGATTTCCTGAATAGGAATATGAACTTTTTGATTGTGAAGATCTACCCGGAAAAGCGTGATTTCGACTTATTCCAAAGTTTGTAAAACTGCGAATAGCACTCTAAAAACAGGAAATATGATGTATTTAGTGCTAGATTCGGCCATATAACGCATTTCTGAGGCAAAATCTTGCTTCTGAGCAGATTTACAGAATCAAAAATTCCTCAACGAAACTCAGAAAAAACGCTGATAAATCGCTGTAAACGCAAAATTTTGTTCATTTGAGGACGGATTCATGCGTATTATGTTGTATTGGATAGATTTACGTGATTTGCGATACTTTGAAACCGCTGAGAATGTGGTAATTTTGACTCATTTCAAACTACATATAACTGCAGATAGCGCTCTGAAAACACGAGATATGATGTTTTTATTGATGGATTCATACATAATATGAGGTCCTGAATAGGAATATGAACTTTTTGATTGTAAAAATCTGCGCGGAAAAGCGTGATTTCGACTTATTCCAAAGTTTGTTAAACTGCGAATAGCACTCTAAAAACACGAAATGTGATGTATTTGGTGCTAGATTCTGCCATATAACGCATTTCTGAAGCAAAATCTTGCTTCTGAGCAGATTTACACAATCAAAAATTTTTCAACGAAACTCCGAAAAAACGCTGATAACTCGCTGGAAACGCAAAATTTTGTGCATTCGAGGACGGATTGATGCGTATTATGTTGTATTGGATAGATTTATGTGATTCGCGATACTTTGAAACCGCTGAGAATGTGGTAATTTTGACTTATTTCAAACTTCATATAACTGCAGATAGTGCTCTGAAAACACGGGATATGATGTTTTTGTTGATGGATTCATACATATTATGAGTTCCTGAATAGGAATATGAACTTTTTGATCGTGAAAATCTGCCCGGTAAAGCGTGATTCCGACTTATCCCAGAGTTTGTAAAACTGCGAATAGCACTCTGAAAACACGAAATATGATGTATTTGGTGCTAGATTCTGCCATATAACGCACTTCTGAAGCAAAATCTTACTTCTGAGCAGATTTACAGAATCAAAAATTTCCCCACGAAACTCAGAAAAAAAGGGTGATAACTCGCTGGAAACGCCAAATTTAGTGCATTTGAGGACTAATTCATGCGTATTATGTTGTATTGGATAGATTTATGTGATTTGCGATACTTTGAAATCGCTGAGAATGTGGTAAATTTGACTTATTTCAAACTTCATATAACTGCAGATAGCGATCTGAAAACACGAGATATGATGTTTTTGTTGATGGATTCATACATATTATGAGGTCCTGAATAGGAATATGAACTTTTTGATTGTGAAAATCTGCCCGGAAAAGCGTGATTTCGACTTATTCCAAAGTTTGTAAAACTGCGAATAGCACTCTAAAAACCCGAGATATGATGTATTTGGTGCTAGATTCTGCCATATAACGCATTTCTGAAGCAAAATCTTGCTTCTGAGTAGATTTACAGAATCAAAAATTTCTCAACGAAACTCAGAGAAAACGCTGATAACTCGCTGGAAACGCAGAATTTTGTGCATTTGAGGACGGATTCATGCGTATAATGTTGTATTGGATAGATTTATGTGATTTGCGATACTTTGAAACCGCTGAGAATGTGGTAATTTTGACTTATTTCAAACTTCATATAACTGCAGATAGCGCTCTGAAAACACGAGATATGATGTTTTTGTTGATGGATTCATACATATTATGAGTTCCTGAATAGGAATATGAACTTTTTGATTGTGAAAATCTGCCCGGAAAAGCGTGATTTCGACTTATTCCAAAGTTTGTAAAACTGCGAATAGCACTCTTAAAACCCGAGATATGATGTATTTGGTGCTAGATTCTGCCATATAACGCATTTCTGAAGCAAAATCTTGCTTCTGAGTAGATTTACAGAATCAAAAATTTCTCAACGAAACTCAGAAAAAACGCTGATAACTCGCTGGAAACGCAAAATTTTCTGCATTTGAGGACGGATTCATGCGTATTATATTGTATTGGATAGATTTATGTGATTTGCGATACTTTGAAACCGCTAAGAATGTGGTAATTTTGACTTATTTCAAACTTCATATAACTGCAGATAGCGCTCTAAAAACACGAGATATGATGTTTTTGTTGATGGATCCATACATATTATGAGGTCCTGAATAGAAATATGAACTTTTTGATTGTAAAAATCTGCGCGGAAAAGCGTGATTTCGACTTATTCCAAAGTTTGTAAAACTGCGAATAGCACTCTAAAAACACAAAATATGATGTATTTGGTGCTAGATTCTGCCATATAACGCATTTCTGAAGCAAAATCTTGCTTCTGAGCAGATTTACAGTATCAAAAATTTCTCAACGAAACTCAGAAAAAACGCTGATAATTCGCTGGAAACGCAAAATTATCTGCATTTGAGGACGGATTCATGCGTATTATGTTGTATTGGATAGATTTATGTGATTTGCGATACTTTGAAACCGCTGAAAATGTGGTAATTTTGACTTATTTCAAACTACATATAACTGCAGATAGCGCTCTGAAAACACAAGATATGATGTTTTTGTTGATGGATTCATACATATTATGAGTTCCTGAATAGGAATATGAACTTTTTGATTGTGAAAATCTGCCCGGAAAAGCGTGATTTCGACTTATTCCAAAGTTTGTAAAACTGCGAATAGCACTCTAACAACACGAAATATGATGTATTTGGTGCTAGATTCTGCCATATAACGCATTTCTGGAGCAAAATCTTGCTTCTGAGCAGATTTACAGAATCAAAAATTTCTCAACGAAACTCAGAAAAAACGCTGATAACTCGCTGGAAACGCAAAATTTTGTACATTTGAGGACGGATTCATGCGTATTATGTTGTATTGGATAGATTTATGTGATTTGCGATACTTTGAATCCGCTGAGAATGTGGTAATTTTGACTTATTTCAAACTTCATATAACTGCAGATAGCGCTCTGAAAACACGAGATATGATGTTTTTGTTGATGGATTCATACATATTATGAGTTCCTGAATAGGAATATGAACTTTTTATTGTGAAGATCTGCCCGGAAAAGCGTGATTTCGACTTATTCCAAAGTTTGTAAAACTGCGAATAGCACTCTAAAAACACGAAATATGATGTATTTGATGATAGATTCTGTCATATAACGCATTTCTGAAGCAAAATCTTGCTTCTAAGCAGATTTACAGAATCAAAAATTTCTCAAAGAAACTCAGAAGAAACGCTGATAACTCGCTGGAAACGCAAAATTTTGTGCATTTGAGGACGAATTCATGCGTATTATGTTGTATCGGATAGATTGATGTGATTTGCGATACTTTGAAACCGCTGAGAATGTGGTAATTTTGACTTATTTCAAACTTCATATAACTGCAGATAGCGCTCTGAAAACACGAGATATGATATTTTTGTTGATGGATTTATACATATTATGAGTTCCTGAATAGGAATATGAACTTTTTGATTGTGGAAATTTGCCCGGAAAAGCGTGAATTCGACTTATTCCAAAGTTTGTGAAACTGCGAATAGCACTCTAAAAACACAAAATATGATGTATTTGGTGCTAGATTCTGTCATATAACGCATTTCCGAGGCAAATCTTGCTTCTGAGCAGATTTACAGAATCAAAAATTTCTCAACGAAACTCAGAAAAAACGCTGATAACTCGCTGGAAACGCAAAATTTTGTGCATTTGAGGACGAATTCATGCGTATTATGTTGTATTGGATAGATTTATGTAATTTGCGATACTTTGAAACCGCTGAGAATGTGGTAATTTTGACTTATTTCAAACTTCATATAACTGCAGATAGCGCTCTGAAAACACGAGATATGATGTTTTTGTTGAAGGACTCATACATATTATGGGTTCCTGAATAGGAATAAGGACTTTTTGATTGTGAAAATATGCCCGGAAAAGCGTGATTTCGACTTATTCCAAAGCTTGTAAAACTGCAAATAGCACTCTAAAAACACGAGATATGATGTATTTGGTGCTAGATTTTGCCATATAACGCATTTCTGAAGCAAAATCTTGCTTCTGAGCAGATTTACAGAATCAAAAATTCCTCAACGAAACTCAGAAAAAACGCTGATAACTCGCTGGAAACGCAAAATTTTGTGCATTTGAGGACGGATTCATGCGTATTATGTTGTATTGGATAGATTTATGTGATTTGCGATATTTTGAAACCGCTTAGAATGTGGTAATTTTGACTTATTTCAAACTTCATATAACTGCAGATAGCGCTCTGAAAACACGAGACATGATGTTTTTGTTGATGGATTCATACATATTATGAGGTCCTGAATAGGAATATGAACTTTTTGATTGTGAAAATCTGCCCGGGGAAGCGTGATTTCGACTTATTCCAAAGTTTGTAAAACTGCGAATAGCACTCTAAAAACACGGAATATGATGTATTTGGTGCTAGAATCTGCCATATAACGCATTTCTGAAGCAAAATCTTGCTTCTGAGCAGATTTACAGAATCAAAAATTTCTCAACGAAACTCAGAAAAAACGCTGATAACTCGCTGGAAACGCAGAATTTTGTGCATTTGAGGACATATTCATGCGTATTATGTTGTATTGGATAGATTTATGTGATTTGCGATACTCTGAAACCGCTGAGAATGTGGTAAATTCGACTTATTTCAAACTTCATATAACTGCAGATGGCGCTCTGAAAACACGAGATATGATGTTTTTGTTGAAGGATTTATACATATTATGATTTCCTGAATAGGAATATGAACTTTTTGATTGTGAAGATCTACCCGGAAAAGCGTGATTTCGACTTATTCCAAAGTTTGTAAAACTGCGAATAGCACTCTAAAAACAGGAAATATGATGTATTTAGTGCTAGATTCTGCCATATAACGCATTTCTGAGGCAAAATCTTGCTTCTGAGCAGATTTACATAATCAAAAATTCCTCAACGAAACTCAGAAAAAACGCTGATAACTCGCTAGGAACGCAAAATTTTGTGCATTTGAGGACATATTCATGCGTATTATGTTGTATTGGATAGATTTATGTGATTCGCGATACTTTGAAACCGCTGAGAATGTGGTAAATTTGACTTATTTCAAACTTCATATAACTGCAGATGGCGCTCTGAAAACACGAGATATGATGTTTTTGTTGATGGATTTATACATATTATGATTTCCTGAATAGGAATATGAACTTTTTGATTGTAAAGATCTACCCGGAAAAGCGTGATTTCGACTTATTCCAAAGTTTGTAAAACTGCGAATATCACTCTAAAAACAGGAAATATGATGTATTTAGTGCTAGATTCTGCCATATAACGCATTTCTGAGGCAAAATCTTGCTTCTGAGTAGATTTACAGAATCAAAAATTTCTCAACGAAACTCAGAAAAAACGCTGATAACTCGCTGGAAACGCAAAATTTTGTGCATTTGAGGACGGATTCATGCGTATTATGTTGTATTGGATAGATTTACGTGATTTGCGATACTTTGAAACCGCTGAGAATGTGGTAATTTTGACTCATTTCAAACTACATATAACTGCAGATAGCGCTCTGAAAACACGAGATATGATGTTTTTATTGATGGATTCATACATATTATGAGGTCCTGAATAGGAATATGAACTTTTTGATTGTAAAAATCTGCGCGGAAAAGCGTGATTTCGACTTATTCCAAAGTTTGTAAAACTGCAAATAGCACTCTAAAAACACGAAATGTGATGTATTTGGTGCTAGATTCTGCCATATAACGCATTTCTGGAGCAAAATCTTCCTTCTGAGCAGATTTACAGAATCAAAAATTTCTCAACGAAACTCCGAAAAAACGCTGATAACTCACTGGAAACGCAAAATTTTGTGCATCCAAAGACGGATTGATGCGTATTGTGTTGTATTGGATAGATTTATGTGATTCGCGATACCTTGAAACCGCTGAGAATGTGGTAATTCTGACTCATTTCAAACTACATATAACTGCAGATAGCGCTCTGAAAACACGAGATATGTTGTTTTTGTTGATAGATTCATACATATTATGTGTTCCTGAATAGAAATATGAACTTTTTGATTCTGAAAATCTGCCCGGAAAAGCGTGATTTCGACTTATTCCAAAGTTTGTAAAACTGCGAATAGCACTCTAAAAACACAAAATATGATGTATTTGGTGCTAGATTCTGCCATATAACGCATTTCTGAAGCAAAATTTTGCTTCTGAGCAGATTTACAGAATCAAAAATTTCTCAACGAAACTCCAGAAAAACGCTGATAACTCGCTGGAAACGCAAAAGTTTGTGCATTTGAGGACGGATTGATGCGTATTATGTTGTATTGGATAGATTTATGTGATTCGCGATACTTTAAAACCGCTGAGAATGTGGTAATTTTGACTTATTTCAAACTTCATATAACTGCAGATAGCGCTCTGAAAACACGGGATATGATGTTTTTGTTGATGGATTCATACATATTATGAGTTTCTGAATAGGAATATAAACTTTTTGATTGTGAAAATCTGCCCGGAAAAGCGTGATTTCGACTTATTCCAAAGTTTGTAAAACTGCGAATAGCACTCTAAAAACACGAAATATGATGTATTTGGTGCTAGAATCTGCCATATAACGCATTTCTGAAGCAAAATCTTGCTTCTGAGCAGATTTACAGAATCAAAAATTTCTCAACGAAACTCGGAAAAAACGCTGATAACTCGCTGGAAACGCAAAATTTTGTGCATTTGAGGACGGATTCATGCGTATTATGTTGTATTGGATAGATTTATGTGATTTGCGATACTTTGAAACCGCTGAGAATGTGGTAATTTTGACTCATTTCAAACTACATATAACTGCAGATAGCGCTCTAAAAACACGAGATATGATGTTTTTGTTGATGGATTCATACATATTATGAGTTCCTGAATAGGTATATGAACTTTCTGATTGTGAAAATCTGCCCGGAAAAGCGTGATTTCGACTTATTCCAAAGTTTGTGAAACTGCGAATAGCACTCTAAAAACACGAAATATGATGTATTTGGTGCTAGATTCTGCCATATAACGCATTTCTGAAGCAAAATCTTGCTTCTGAGCAGATTTACAGGATCAAAAATTTCTCAACGGAACTCAGAAAAAACGCCGATAACTCGCTGGAATCGCAGAATTTAGTGCATTTGAGGACGAATTCATGCGTATTATGTTGCATTGGATAGATTTATGTGATTTGCGATACTTTGAAACCGCTGAGAATGTGGTAATTTCGACTTATTTCAAACTTCATATAACTGCATATGGCGCTCTGAAAACACAAGATATGATGTTTTTGTTGATGGATTCATACATACTATGAGTTCCTGAATAGGAATATGAACTTTTTGATTGTGAAAATCTGCCCAGAAAAGCGTGATTTCGACTTATTCCAAAGTTTGTAAAACTGCGAATAGCCCTCTTAAAACACAAAATATGATGTATTTGGTGCTAGATTCTGCCATATAACGCATTTCTGGCTCAAAATCTTGCTTCTGAGCAGATTTACAGAATCAAAAATTTCTCAACGAAACTCAGAAAAAACGCTGATAACTCGCTGGAAACGCAAAATTTTGTGCATTTGAGGACGGATTCATGCATATTATGTTGTATTGGATAGATTTATGTGATTTGCGATACTTTGAATTCGCTGAGAATGTGGTAATTTTGACTTATTTCAAACTTCATATAACTGCAGATAGCGCTCTGAAAACACGAGATATGATGTTTTTGTTGATGGATTCATACATATTATGAGTTCCTGAATAGGAATATGAGCTTTTTATTGTGAACATCTGCCCGAAAAAGCGTGATTTCGACTTATTCCAAAGTTTGTAAAACTGCGAATAGCACTCTAAAAAAACGAAATATGATGTATTTGGTGATAGATTCTGCCATATAACGCATTTCTGAAGCAAAATCTTGCTTCTAAGCAGATTTACAGGATCAAAAACTTCTCAACGAAACTCAGAAAAAACGCTGATAACTCGCTGGAAACGCAAAATTTTGTGCATTTGAGGACGGATTCATGCGTATTATGTTGTATTGGATAGATTGATGTGATTTGCGATACTTTGAAACCGCTGAGAATGTGGTAATTTTGACTTATTTCAAACTTCATATAACTGCAGATAGCGCTCTGAAACCACGAGATATGATGTTTTTGTCGATGGATTTATACATATTATGAGTTCCTGAATAGGAATATGAACTTTTTGATTGTGGAAATCTGCCCGGAAAAGCGTGAATTCGACTTATTCCAAAGTTTGTGAAACTGCGAATAGCACTCTAAAAACACGAAATATGATGTATTTGGTGCTAGAATCTGCCACATAACGCATTTCTGAAGCAAAATCTTGCTTCTGAGCAGATTTACAGAATCAAAAATTTCTCAACAAAACTCAGAAAAAACGCTGATAACTCGCTGGAAACGCAAAATTTTGTGCATTTGAGGACGGATTCATGCGTATTATGTTGTATTGGATAGATTTATGTGATTTGCGATACTTTGAGACCGCTGAGAATGTGGTAATTTTGACTTATTTCAAACTACATATAACTGCAGATAGCGCTCTGAAAACACGAGATATGATGTTTTTGTTGATGGATTCATACATATTATGAGTTCCTGAATAGGAATATGAACTTTTTGATTGTGAAAATCTGCCCGGAAAAGCGTGATTTCGACTTATTCCAAAGTTTGTAAAACTGCGAATAGCACTCTAAAAACACGAAACATGATGTATTTGGTGCTAGATTCTGCCATATAACGCATTTCTGAAGCAAAATCTTGCTTCTGAGCAGATTCACAGAATCAAAAATTTCTCAACGAAACTCAGAAAAAACGCTGATAACTCGCTGGGAACGCAAAATTTTGTGCATTTGAGGACATATTCATGCGTATTATGTTGTATTGGATAGATTTATGTGATTTGCGATACTTTGAAACCGCTGAGAATGTGGTAAATTTGACTTATTTCAAACTTCATATTACTGCAGATGGCGCTCTGAAAACACGAGATATGATGTTTTTGTTGATAGATTTATACATATTATGATTTCCTGAATAGGAATATGAACTTTTTGATTGTGAAGATCTACCCGGAAAAGCGTGATTCCGACTTATTCCAAAGTTTGTAAAACTGCGAATAGCACTCTAAAAACAGGAAATATGATGTATTTAGTGCTAGATTCTGCCATATAACGCATTTCTGAGGCAAAATCTTGCTTCTAAGTAGATTTACAGAATCAAAAACTTCTCAACGAAACTCAGAAAAAACGCTGATAACTCGCTGGAAACGCAAAATTTTGTGCATTTGAGGACGGATTCATGCGTATTATGTTGTATTGGATAGATTTACGTGATTTGCGATACTTTGAAACCGCTGAGAATGTGGTAATTTTGACTCATTTCAAACTACATATAACTGCAGATAGCACTCTGAAAACACGAGATATGATGGTTTTATTGATGGATTCATACATATTATGAGGTCCTGAATAGGAATATGAACTTCTTGATTGTAAAAATCTGCGCGGAAAAGCGTGATTTCGACTTATTCCAAAGTTTGTGAAACTGCGAATAGCACTCTAAAAACACGAAATGTGATGTATTTGGTGCTAGATTCTGCCATATAACGCATTTCTGAAGCAAAATCTTGCTTCTGAGCAGATTTACAGAATCAAAATTTTCTCAACGAAACTCCGAAAAAACGCTGATAACTCGCTGGAAACGCAGAATTTTTTGCATTCGAGGACGGATTGATGCGTATTATGTTGTATTGGATAGATTTATGTGATTTGCGATACTTTGAAACCGCTGAGAATGTGGTAATTTTGACTTATTTCAAACTTCATATAACTGCAGATAGCGCTCTGAAAACACAAGATATGATGCTTTTGTTGATGGATTTATACATATTATGAGGTCCTGAATAGGAATATGAACTTTTTGATTGTGAAAATCTGCCCGGGAAAGCGTGATTTCGACTTATTCCACAGTTTGTAGAACTGCGGATAGCACTTTAAAAACACGGAATATGATGTATTTGGTGCTAGAATCTGCCATATAACGCATTTCTGAAGCAAAATCTTGCTTCTGAGCAGATTCACAGAATCAAAAATTTCTCAACGAAACTCAGAAAAAACGCTGATAACTCGCTGGAAACGCAAAATTTTGTGCATTTGAGAACGGATTCATGCGTATTATGTTGTATTGGATAGATTTACGTGATTTGCGATACTTTGAAACCGCTGAGAATGTGGTAATTTTGACTCATTTCAAACTACATATAACTGCAGATAGCACTCTGAAAACACGAGATATGATGGTTTTATTGATGGATTCATACATATTATGAGGTCCTGAATAGGAATATGAACTTCTTGATTGTAAAAATCTGCGCGGAGAAGCGTGATTTCGACTTATTCCAAAGTTTGTGAAACTGCGAATAGCACTCTAAAAACACGAAATGTGATGTATTTGGTGCTAGATTCTGCCATATAACGCATTTCTGAAGCAAAATCTTGCTTCTGAGCAGATTTACAGAATCAAAAATTTCTCAACGAAACTCCGAAAAAACGCTGATAACTCGCTGGAAACGCAGAATTTTGTGCATTCGAGGACGGATTGATGCGTATTATGTTGTATTGGATAGATTTATGTGATTTGCGATACTTTGAAACCGCTGAGAATGTGGTAATTTTGACTTATTTCAAACTTCATATAACTGCAGATAGCGCTCTGAAAACACAAGATATGATGCTTTTGTTGATGGATTTATACATATTATGAGGTCCTGAATAGGAATATGGACTTTTTGATTGTGAAAATCTGCCCGGGAAAGCGTGATTTCGACTTATTCCACAGTTTGTAGAACTGCGGATAGCACTTCAAAAACACGGAATATGATGTATTTGGTGCTAGAATCTGCCATATAACGCATTTCTGAAGCAAAATCTTGCTTCTGAGCAGATTTACAGAATCAAAAATTTCTCAACGGAACTCAGAAAAAACGCTGATAACTCGCTGGAAACGCAAAATTTTGTGCATTTGAGGACGGATTCATGCGTATTATGTTGTATTGGATAGATTTATGTGATTTGCGATACTTTGAAACCGCTGAGAATGTGGTAATTTTGACTTATTTCAAACTACATATAACTGCAGATAGCGCTCTGAAAACACGAGATATGATGTTTTTGTTGATGGATTCATACATATTATGAGTTCCTGAATAGAAATATGAACTTTTTGATTGTGAAAATCTGCCCGGAAAAGCGTGATTTCGACTTATTCCAATGTTTGTGAAACTGCGAATAGCACTCTAAAAACACGAAACATGATGTTTTTGGTGCTAGATTCTGCCATATAACGCATTTCTGGAGCAAAATCTTGCTTCTGAGCAGATTCACAAAATCAAAAATTTCTCAACGAAACTCAGAAAAAACGCTGATAACTCGCTGGAAACGCAAAATTTTGTGCATTTGAGGACATATTCATGCGTATTATGTTGTATTGGATAGATTTATGTGATTTGCAATACTTTGAAACCGCTGAGAATGTGGTAAATTTGACTTATTTCAAACTTCATATAACTGCAGATAGCGCTCTGAAAACACGAGATATGATGTTTTTGTTGATGGATTCATACATATTATGAGTTCCTGAATAGGAATATGAACTTTTTGATTGTGAAAATCTGCCCGGAAAAGCGTGATTTCGACTTATTCCAAAGTTTGTAAAACTGCGAATAGCACTCTAAAAACACGAAATCTGATGTATTTGGTGCTAGATTCTGCCATATAACGCATTTCTGAAGCAAAATCTTGCTTCTGAGCAGATTTACAGTATCAAAAATTTCTCAACGAAACTCGATAAAAACTCTGATAACTTGTTGGAAACGCAAAATTTTGTGCATTTGAGGATGGATTCATGCGTATTATGTTGTATTGGATAGATTTATGTGATTGGCGATACTTTGAAACCCCTGAGAATGTGGTAATTTTGACTTATTTCAAACTTCATATAACTGCATATAGCGCTCTGAAAACACGAGATATGATGTTTCTGTTGATGTATTCATACATATTATAAGTTCCTGAATAGGAATATGAACTTTTTGATTGTGAAAATCTGCCCGGAAGAGCGTGATTTCGACTCATTCCAAAGTCTATAAAACTGCGAATAGCACTCTAAAAACACGAAATATGATGTATTTGGTGCTAGAATCTGCCAAATAACGCATTTCTGAAGCAAAATTTTGCTTTTGAGCAGATTTACAGAATCAAAAATTTCTCAACGAAACTCAGAAAAAACGCTGATAAATCGCTGGAAACGCAAAATTTTGTGCATTTTAGGACGAATTCATGCGTATTATGTTGTATTGGATAGATTTATGTGATTTGCGATACTTTGAATCCGCTGAGAATGTGGTAATTTTGACTTATTTCAAACTTCATATAACTGCAGATAGCGCTCTGAAAACACGAGATATGATGTTTTTGTTGATGGATTCATACATATTATGAGGTCCTGAATAGGAATATGAAATTTTTGATTGTGAAAATCTGCCCGGGAAAGCGTGCTTTCGACTTACTCCAAAGTTTGTAATACTGCGAATAGCACTTTAAAAACACGAAATATGATGTATTTGGTGCTAGATTTTGCCATATAACGCATTTCTGAAGCAAAATCTTGCTTCTGAGCAGATTTACAGAATAAAAAATTTCTCAACGAAACTCAGAAAAAAACGCTGATAACTCGCTGGAAACGCAAAATTCTGTGCATTTGACGACGGATTGATGCGTATTATGTTGTATTGGATAGATTTATGTGATTTGCGATACTTTGAAACCGCTGAGAATGTGGTAATTTTGACTTATTTCAAACTTCATATAACTGCAGATAGCGCTCTGAAAACACGAAATATGATGTTTTTGTTGATGGATTCATATATATTATGAGGTCCTGAATAGGAATATGAACTTTTTGATTGTGAAAATCTTCCCGGAAAAGCGTGATTTCGACTTATTCCAAAGTTTGTAAAACTGCGAATAGCACTCTAAAAACATGAAATATGATGTATTTGGTGCTAGATTCTGCCATATAACGCATTTCTGAAGCAAAATCTTTGTTCTTAGCAGATTTACAGAATCAAAAATTTCTCAACGAAACTCAGAAAAACCGCTGATAGCTCGCTGGAAACGCAAAATTTCGTTCATTTGAGGACGGATTCATGCGTATTATGTTGGATTGGATAGATTCATGTGATTTGCGATACTTTGAAACCGCTAAGAATGTGGTAATTTTGACTTATTTCAAACTTCATATAACTGCAGATAGCGCTCTGAAAACACGAGATATGATGTTTTTGTTGCAGGATTCATACATATTATGAGGTCCTGAATAGGAATATGATTTTTTTGATTGTGAGAATCTGCCCGGAAAAGCGTGATTTCGACTTATTCCAAAGTTTGTGAAACTGCGAAAAGCACTCTAAAAACACGAAATATGATGTATTTTTTGCTAGATTCTGCCATATATCGCATTTCTAAAGCAAAATCTTGCTTCTGAGCAGATATCCAGAATCAAAAATTTCTCAACGAAACTCAGAAAAAACGCTGATAACTCGCTGGAAACGCAAAATTTTGTGCATTTGAGGACGGATTCATGCGTATTTTGTTGTATTGGATAGATTTATGTGATTTGCGATACTTTGAAACCGCTGAGAATGTGGTAATTTTGACTTATTTCAAACTTCATATAACTGCAGATAGCGCTCTGAAAACACAAGATATGATGTTTTTGTTGATGGATTCATACATATTATGAGTTCCTGAATGGGAATATGAACTTTTTGATTGTGAAAATCTGCCCGGAAAAGCGTGATTTCGACTTATTCCAAAGTTTGTAAAACTGCGAATAGCACTCTAAAAACATGAAATATGATGTATTTGGTGCTAGATTCTGCCATATAACGCATTTCTTAAGCAAAATCTTGCTTCTGAGCAGATAAACAGTATCAAAAATTTCTCAACGAAACTCAGAAAAAACGCTGATAACTCGCTAGAAACGCAAAATTTTGTGCATTTGAGGACGGATTCATGCGTATTATGTTGTATTGAATAGATTTATGTGATTTGCGATACTTTGAAACCGCTAAGAATGTGGCAAATTTGACTTATTTAAAACTTCATATAACTGCAGATAGCGCTCTGAAAACACGAGATATGATGTTTTTGTTGATGGATTCATACATATTATGAGTTCCTGAATAGGAATATGAACTTTTTGATTGTGAAAATCTGCCCGGAAAAGCGTGATTTCGACTTATTCCAAAGTTTGTAAAACTGCGAATAGCACTCTAAAAACACGAAATATGATGTATTTGGTGCTAGATACTGCCATATAACGCATTTCTGAAGCAAAATCTTTGTTCTGAGCAGATTTACAGAATCAAAAATTTCTCAACGAAACTCAGAGAAAACACTGATAACTCGCTGGAAACGCAAAATTTCGTGCATTTGGGGACGGATTCATGCGTATTATGTTGTATTGGATAGATTTATGTGATTTGCGATACTTTGAAACCGCTGAGAATGTGGTAATTTTGACTTATTTCGAACTACATATAACTGCAGATAGCGCTCTGAAAACACGAGATATGTTGTTTTCGTTGATGGATTCATACATATCATGAGTTCCTGAATAGGAATATGAACTTTTTGATTGTGAAAATCTGCCCGGGGAAAGCGTGATTTCGACTTATTCCAGAGTTTGTAAAACTGCGAATAGCACTCTAAAAACACAAAATATGATGTATTTGGTGCTAGATTCTGCCATATAACGCATTTCTGAAGCAAAATCTTTGTTCTGAGCAGATTTACAGAATCAAAAATTTCTCAACGAAACTCAGAAAAAACGCTGATAACTCGCTGGAAACGCAAAATTCTGTGCATTTGAGGACGGATTCATGCGTATTATGTTGTATTGGATAGATTTATGTTATTTGCGATACTTTGAATCCGCTGAGAATGTAGTAATTTTGACTTATTTTAAACTTCATATAACTGCAGATAGCGCTCCGAAAGCACTATATATGATGTTTTTGTTGATGGATTCATACATATTATGAGGTCCTGGATAGGAATATGAACTTTTTAATTGTGAAAATCTGCCCGGAAAAGCGTGATTTCGACTTATTCCAAAGTTTGTAAACTGCGAATAGCACTCTAGAAATACGAAATATGATGTATTTTGTGCTAGATTCTTCCATATAACGCATTTCTGAAGCAAAATCTTGCTTTTGAGCAGATTTACAGAATCAAAAATTTTCTCAACGAAACTCAGAAAAAACGCTGATAACTTGCTGGAAACGCAAAATTTTGTGCATTTGAGGACGAATTCATGCGTATTATGTTGTATTGGATAGATTTATGTGATTGGCGATACTTTGAAACCGCTGAGAATGTGGTAATTTTGACTTATTTCAAACTTCATATAACTGCAGATGGCGCTCTGAAAACACGAGATATGATGTTTTTGTTGATGGATTCATACATATCATGAGTTCCTGAATAGGAATATGAACTTTTGATTGTGAAGATCTACCCGGAAAAGCGTGATTTCGACTTATTCCAAAGTTTGTAAAACTGCGAATAGCACTCTAAAAACACGAAATATGATGTATTTGGTGCTGGATTCTGCCATATAACGCATTTCTGAAGCAAAAATCTGTGTTCTGAGCAGATTTACAGAATCAAAAATTTCTCAACGAAACTCAGAAAAAACGCTGATAAATCGCTGGAAACGCAAAATTTTGTGCATTTGTGGACGAATTCATGCGTATTATGTTGTATTGGATAGATTTATGTGATTTGCGATACTTTGAATCCGCTGAGAATGTGGTAATTTTGACTTATTTCAAACTTCATATAAACTGCAGATAGCGCTCTGAAAACACGAGATATGATGTTTTTGTTGATGGATTCATACATATTATGAGGTCCTGAATAGGAATAAGAACTTTTTGATTGTGAAAATCTGCCCAGGAAAGCGTGATTTCGACTTATTCCAAAGTTTGTAATACTGCGAATAGCACTCTAAAAACACGAAATATGATGTATTTGGTGCTAGAATCTGCCATATAACGCATTTCTGAAGCAAAATCTTGCTTCTGGAGCAGATTCACAGAATCAAAAATCTCTCAACGAAACTCAGAAAAAACGCTGATAACTCGCTGGAAACGCAAAATTTTGTGCATTTGAGGACGGATCCATGCGTATTAAGTTGTATTGGATAGATTTATGTGATTTGCGATACTTTGAAACCGCTGAGAATGTGGTAATTTTGACTTATTTCGAACTACATATAACTGCAGATAGCGCTCTGAAAACACGAGATATGATGTTTTTGATGATGGATTCATACATATTATGAGTTCCTGAATAGGAATATGAACTTTTTGATTGTGAAAATCTGCTCGGAAAAGCGTGATTTCGACTTATTCCAAAGTTTGTAAGACTGCGAATAGCACTCTAAAAACACGAAAATATGATGTATTTGGTGCTAGATTCTGCCATATAAACGCATTTCTGAAGCAAAATCATGCTTCTGAGCAGATTTACAGAATCAAAAATTTCTCAACGAAACTCAGAAAGAACGCTGATAACTCGCTGGAAACGCAAAATTTTTCTGCACTTGAGGACGGATTCATGCGTATTATGTTGTATTGGATAGATTTATGTGATTTGCGATGCTTTGAAACCGCTGAGAATGTGGTGATTTTGACTTATTTCAAACTTCATATAACTGCAGATAGTGCTCTGAAAACACGAGATATGATGTTTTTGTGATGAATTCATACATATTATGAGGTCCTGATAGGAATATGAACTTTTTGATCGTGAAAATCTGCCCGGAAAAGCGTGATTTCGACTTATTCCAAAGTTTGTAAATCTGCGAATAGCACTCTAAAAACACGAAATATGATGGTTTTGGTGCTAGATTCTGCCATATAACACATTTCTGAAGCAAAATCTTGATTCTGAGCAAATTTACAGAATCAAAAATTTCTCAACGAAACTCAGAAAAAACGCTGATAACTCGCTGGAAACGCAAAATTTTGTGCATTTGAGGACGGATTCATGCGTATTATGTTGTATTGGATAGATTTATGTGATTTGCGATACTTTGAAACCGCTAAGAATGTGGTATTTTTGACTTATTTCAAACTTCATATAACTGCAGATAGCGCTCTGAAAACAGGAGATATGATGTTTTTGTTGATGTATTCATACATATCATAAGTTCCTGAATAGGAATATGAACTTTTTGATTGTGAAGATCTGCCCGGAAAAGCGTGATTTTGACTTATTCCAAAGTTTGTAAAACTGCAAATAGCGCTCTAAAAAACATGGAATATGGTGCTAGATTCTGAAATATAACGCATTTCTGAAGCAAAATCTTGCTTCTGAGCAGATTTACAGAATCAAAAATTTCTCAACGAAACTCAGACAAAGCGCTGATAACTTACTGGAAATGCAAAATTTTGTGCATCTGAGGACGGATTGATGCGTATTATGTTGTATTGGATAGATTTATGTGATTTGCGATACTTTGAAACCGCTGAGATTGCGGTAATTTTGACTGATTTCAAACTTCATATAACTGCAGATAGCGCTCTGAAAACACGAGATATGATGTTTTTGTTGATGGATTCATACATATCATGAGTTCCTGAATAGGAATATGAACTTTTTGATTGTGAAAATCTGCCCGGAAAAGCGTGATTTTGACTTATTCCAAAGTTTGTGAAACTGCAAATAGCGCTCTAAAAACATGGAATATGGTGCTAGATTCTGCCATATAACGCATTTCCGAAGCAAAATCTTGCTTCTGAGCAGATTTACAGAATCAAAAAATCTCTCAACGAAACTCAGAAAAAGCGCTGATAACTCGCTGGAAACGCAAAATTTTGTGCATTTGAGGACGGATTGATGCGTATTATGTTGTATTGGATAGATTTATGTGATTTGCGATACTTTGAAACCGCTGAGAATGTGGTAATTTTGACTTATTTCAAACTTCATATAACTGCAGATTGTGCTCTGAAAACACGAGATATGATGTTTTTGTTGATGGATTCATACATATTATGAGTTTCTGAATGGAAATATGAACTTTCTGATTGTGAAAATCTGCCCGGAAAAGCGTGATTTTGACTTATTCCTGAGTTTGTAAAACTGCGAATAGCACTCTAAAAACACGAAATCTGATGTATTTGGTGCTAGATTCTGCCATATAACGCATTTCTGAAGCAAAATCTTGCTTCTGAGCAGATTAACAGAATCAAAAATTTCTCAACGAAACTCAGAAAGAACGCTGATTACTCTCTGGAAACGCAAAAATTTCCTGCACTTGAGGACGGATTCATGCGTATTATGTTGTATTGGATAGATTTATGTGATTTGCGATACTTTGAAACCGCTGAGAATGTGGTAATTTTGACTTATTTCAAACTTCATATAACTGCAGATAGCGCTCTGAAAACACGAGATATGATATTTTTGTTGATGGATTCATACATATTATGAGGTCCTGAATAGGTATATGAACTTTTTGATCGTGAAAATCTGCCGGAAAAGCGTGATTTCGACTCATTCCAAAGTTTGTAAAACTGCGAATAGCACTCTAAAAACACGAAATATGATGGTTTTGGTGCTAGATTCTGCCATATAACACATTTCTGAAGCAAAATCTTGCTTCTGAGCAGATTTACAGAATCAAAAATTTCTCAACGAAACTCAGAAAAAACGCTGATAACTCGCTGGAAACGCAAAATTTTGTGCATTTGAGGACGGATTCATGCATATTATGTTGTATTGGATAGATTTATGTGATTTGCGATAATTTGAAAACGCTGAGAATGTGGTAATTTTGACTTATTTCAAACTTCATATAACTGCAGATAGCGCTCTGAAAACACGAGATATGATGTTTTTTGTTGATGGATTCATACATATCATGAGTTCCTGAATAGAAATATGAACTTCTTGATTGTGAAAATCTGCCGGAAAAAAGCGTGATTTTGACTTATTCCAAAGTTTGTAAAACTGCAAATAGCGCTCTAAAAACATGGAATATGGTGCTAGATTCTGCTATATAACGCATTTCTGGAGCAAAATCTTGCTTCTGAGCAGATTTACAGAATCAAAAATTTCTCAACGAAACTCAGAAAAAGCGCTGATAACTCGCTGGAAACGCAAAATTTTGTGCATTTGAGGACGGATTCATGCGTATTATGTTGTATTGGATAGATTTATGTGATTTGCGATACTTTGAAACCGCTAAGAATGTGGTAATTTCGACTTATTTCAAACTTCATATAACTGCAGATAGCGCTCTGAAAACACGAGATATGATGTTTTTGTTGATGGATTCATACATATTATGAGTTCCTGAATAGGAATATGAACTTTTTGATTGTGAAAATCTGCCCGGAAAAGCGTGATTTCGACTTATTCCAAAATTTGTAAAACTGCGAATAGCACTCTAAAAACACAAAATATGATGTATTTGGTGCTAGATTCTGCCATATAACGCATTTCTGAAGCAAAATCTTGCTTCTAAGCAGATTTACAGAATCAAAAATTTCCCAACGAATCTCAGAAAAAACGCTGATAACTCGCTGGAAACGCAAAATTTTGTGCATTCGAGGACATATTTATGCGTATTATGTTGTATTGGATAGATTCATGTGATATGCGATACTTTGAAACCGCTAAGAATGTGGTAATTTTGACTTATTTCAAACTTCATATAACTGCAGATAGCGCTCTGAAAACACAAAATATGATGTTTTTGTTGATGGATTCATACATATTATGAGTTCCTGAATAGGAATATGAACTTTCTGATTGTGAAAAACTGCCCGGGAAAGCGTGTTTTTGACTTATTCCAAAGTTTGTAAAACTGCGAATAGCACTCTAGAAACACGAAATATGATGGTTTTGGTGCTAGATTCTGCCATATAACACATTTCTGAAGCAAAATCTTGCTTCTGAGCAGATTTACAGAATCAAAAATTTCTCAACGAAACTCAGAAAAAACGCTGATAACTCGCTGGAAACGCAAAATTTTGTGCATTTGAGGACGGATTCATGCGTATTATGTTGTATTGGATAGATTCATGTGATTTGCGATACTTTGAAACCGCTGAGAATGTGGTAATTTTGACTTATTTCAAACTTCATATAACTGCAGATAGCGCTCTGAAAACACGAGATATGATGTTTTTGTTGATGGATTCATACATATCATGAGTTCCTGAATAGGAATATGAACTTTTTGATTGTGAAAATCTGCCCGGAAAAGCGTGATTTTGACTTATTCCATAGTTTGTAAAACTGCAAATAGCGCTCTAGAAACATGGAATATGGTGCTAGATTCTGAGATATAACGCATTTCTGGAGCAAAATCTTGCTTCTGAGCAGATTTACAGAATCAAAAATTTCTCAACGAAACTCAGAAAAAGCGCTGATAACTTGCTGGAAACGCAAAATTTTGTGCATTTGAGGACGGATTCATGCCTATTATGTTGTATTGGATAGATTTATGTGATTTGCGATACTTTGAAACCGCTAAGAATGTGGTAATTTTGACTTATTTCAAACTTCATATAACTGCAGATAGCGCTCTGAAAACACGAGATATGGTGTTTTTGTTGATGAATTCATACATATTATGAGGTCCTGAATAGGAATATGAACTTTTTGATCGTGAAAATCTGCCCGGAAAAGCGTGATTTCGACTTATTCCAAAGTTTGTAAAACTGCGAATAGCACTCTGAAAACACGAAATATGATGGTTTTGGTGCTAGATTCTGCCATATAACACATTTCTGAAGCAAAATCTTGCTTCGGAGCAGATTTACAGAACCAAAAATTCCTCAACGAAACTCAGGAAAAACGCTGATAACTCGCTGGAAACGAAAAATTTTGTGCATTTGAGGACGGATTCATGCGTATTATGTTGTATTGGATAGATTTATGTGATTTGCGATACTTTGAAACCGCTAAGAATGTGGTAATTTTGACTTATTTCAAACTTTATATAACTGCAGATAGCGCTCTGACAACACGAGATATGATGTTTTCGTTGATGGATTCATACATATTATGAGTTCCTGAATAGGAATATGAACTTTTTGATTGTGAAAATCTGCCCGGAAAAGCGTGATTTCGACTTATTCCAAAATTTGTAAAACTGCGAATAGCACTCTAAAAACACAAAATATGATGTATTTGGTGCTAGATTCTGCCATATAACGCATTTCTGAAGCAAAATCTTGCTTCTAAGCAGATTTACAGAACCAAAAATTTCTCAACGAATCTCAGAAAAACGCGGATAACTCGCTGGAAACGCAAAATTCTGTGCATCTGAGGACATATTTATGCGTTTTATGTTGTATTGGATAGATTTATGTGATTTGCGATACTTTGAAACCGCTAAGAATGTGGTAATTTTGACTTATTTCAAACTTCATATAACTGCAGATAGCGCTCTGAAAACACAAAATATGATGTTTTTGTTGATGGATTCATACATATTATGAGTTCCTGAATAGAAATATGAACTTTCTGATTGTGAAAAACTGCCTGGGGAAGCGTGTTTTCGACTTATTCCAAAGTTTGTAAAACTGCGAATAGCACTATAGAAACACGAAATATGATGTATTTGGTGCTAGATTCTGCCACATAACGCATTTCTGAAGCAAAATCTTTGTTCTGAGCAGATTTACAGAATCAAAAATTTCTCAACGAAACTCAGAAAAAAACGCTGATAACTCGCTGGAAACGCAGAATTTCGTGCATTTTAGGACGGATTCATGCGTATTATGTTGTATTGGATAGAATTATGTGATTTGCGATACTTTGAAACCGCTGAGAATGTGGTAATTTTGACTTATTTCAAACTTCATATAACTGCAGATAGCGCTCTGAAAACACAAGATATGATGTTTTTGTTGATGGATTTATACATATTATGAGGTCCCGAATAAGAATATGAACTTTTTGATTGTGAAAATCTGCTCGGAAAAGCGTGATTTCGACTTATTTCAAAGTTTGTAAAACTGCGAATAGCACTCTAAGAACACGAAATATGATGTATTTGGTGCTAGATCCTGCCATATAACGCATTTCTAAAGCAAAATCTTGCTTCTGAGCAGATATACAGAATCAAGAATTTCTCAACGAAACTCAGAAAGAACGCTGATAACTCGCTGGAAACGCAAAATTTTGTGCATTTGAGGACGGATTCATGCGTATTATGTTGTATTGGATAGATTTATGTGATTTGCGATACTTTGAAACCGCTAAGAATGTGGTAATTTTGACTTATTTCAAACTTCATATAACTGCAGATAGCGCTCTGAAAACACGAGATATGGTGTTTTTGTTGATGAATTCATACATATTATGAGGTCCTGAATAGGAATATGAACTTTTTGATCGTGAAAATCTGCCCGGAAAAGCGTGATTTCGACTTATTCCAAAGTTTGTAAAACTGCGAATAGCACTCTAAAAACACGAAATATGATGGTTTTGGTGCTAGATTCTGCCATATAACACATTTCTGAAGCAAAATCTTGCTTCGGAGCAGATTTACAGAACCAAAAATTCCTCAACGAAACTCAGGAAAAACGCTGATAACTCGCTGGAAACGAAAAATTTTGTGCATTTGAGGACGGATTCATGCGTATTATGTTGTATTGGATAGATTTATGTGATTTGCGATACTTTGAAACCGCTAAGAATGTGGTAATTTTGACTTATTTCAAACTTTATATAACTGCAGATAGCGCTCTGACAACACGAGATATGATGTTTTCGTTGATGAATTCATACATATTATGAGTTCCTGAATAGGAATATGAACTTTTTGATTGTGAAAATCTGCCCGGAAAAGCGTGATTTCGACTTATTCCAAAATTTGTAAAACTGCGAATAGCACTCTAAAAACACAAAATATGATGTATTTGGTGCTAGATTCTGCCATATAACGCATTTCTGAAGCAAAATCTTGCTTCTAAGCAGATTTACAGAACCAAAAATTTCTCAACGAATCTCAGAAAAACGCGGATAACTCGCTGGAAACGCAAAATTCTGTGCATCTGAGGACATATTTATGCGTTTTATGTTGTATTGTATAGATTTATGTGATTTGCGATACTTTGAAACCGCTGAGAATGTGGTAATTTTGATTTATGTCAAACTTCATATAACTGCAGATAGCGCTCTGAAATCACGAGATATGATGTTTTTGTTGATGGATTCATACATGTTATGAAATCCAGAAAAGGAATATGAACTTTTTGATTGTGAATATCTGCCCGGAAAAGAGTGATTTCGACTTATTCCAAAGTTTGTAAAACTGCGAATAGCACTCTAAAAACACGAAATATGTTGTATTTGGTGCTAGATTTTGCCATATAACGCGTCTCTGAAGCAAAATCTTGCTTCTGAGCAGATTTACATAATCAAAAATTTCTCAACGAAACTCAGAAAAAACGCTGATAACTCGCTGAGAACGCAAAGTTTTGTGTATTTGAGGACGGATTCATGCGTATTATGTTGTATTGGATAGTTTTATGTGATTTGCGATACTTTGAAACCGCTGAGAATGTGGTAATTTTGACTTATTGCAAACTTCATATAACTGCAGATAGCGCTCTGAAAACACGAGATATGATGTTTTTGTTGATGGATTCATACATATTATGAGTTCCTGAAAAGGAATATGAACTTTTTGATTGTGAAAATCTGCCCGGAAAAGCGTGATCACGACTTATTCCAAAGTTTGTAAAACTGCGAATAGCACTCTAAATAAACGAAATATGATGTATTTGGTGCTAGATTTTGCCATATAATGCGTTTCTGAAGCAAAATCTTGCTTTTGAGCAGATTTACAGAATCAAAAATTTCTCAACGAAACTCAGAAAAAACGCTGATAACTCGCTGGAAACGCAATGTTTTGTGCATTTGAGGACGGATCCATGCGTATTATGTTGTATTGGATAGATTTATGTGATTTGCGATACTTTGAAACCGCTGAGAATGTGGTAATTTTGACTTATTTCAAACTTCATATAACTGCAGATAGCGCTCTGAAAACACGAGATATGATGTTTTTGTTGATGGATTCATACATATCATGAGGTCCTGAATAGAAATATGAACTTTTTGATTGTGAAAATCTGCCCGGAAAAGCGTGATTTCGACTTATTCCAAAGTTTGTAAAACTGCGAATAGCACTCTTAAAACACGAAATATGATGTATTTGGTGCTAGATTCGGCCATATAACGCATTTCTGGAGCAAAATCTTCCTCCTGAGCAGATTTACAGAATCCAAAATTTCTCAACGAAACTCAGAACAAACACTGATAACTCGCTGGAAACGCAAAATTTTCTGCATCTTAGGACGAATTCAAGCGTATTATGTTGTATTGGATAGATTTATGTGATTTGCGATAAGTAGGGATGTAACACCGATTCTGGACCAGATAACGATCTAAGATTTCAAAGATAACGCGAGCAGTGACGTTATCTAAACAGCGGTGACGTTATCAGAACATTTACGAGTGGCGCCATCTCTTGAGCAGTGGTGAGTGGCGCCACCTATCATCCAACAGACTAACTAGCGTTGAATGGAGAAGATTTCTATTTTTCTCTTTTTTGCGTGTGGCGCCATCTATTATCCACTAGATGAACTACTAATTGATGTGATAGATCTCTGTACCATGAATGACAATAATAACGTCAACTAACGTTAAATGCAGAGATTTCTTTTTTGTGTGTGGCGCTATCTTTTTTCTAGTAAATGAACTACTAATTGACGTGGATAAAAAAGTCTCTGTGACGTTATTTATACATTTACCAGTAACGCCATCTTTTTGAGTTGCATGACGAATGGTGTCACCTATCATCCAACAGACTAACTAGCGTTGAATGGAGAAGATTTCTATTTTTCTCTTTTTGCGTGTGGCGCCATCTATTATTCACTAGATGAACTACTAATTGATGTGATAGATCTCTGTACCATGAATGACAATAATAACGTCAACTAACGTTAAATGCAGAGATTTTCTTTTCTGTGTGTGGCGCTATCTTTTTTCTAGTGAATGAACTACTAATTGACGTGGATAAAAAAGTCTCTGTGACGTTATTTATACATTCACCAGTAACGCCATCTTTTTGAGTTGTGTGACGAATGGTGTCACCTATTATTCAACAGACTAACTAGCGTTTGATAAAAAAGATTTCTATTCTTATGTGTAACGCTATCTATTATTCACTAGACGAACTACTTATTAAAGTAAATATTAAGATGGAGCTTTATATTATGAGTAGCGCAATTTATCATTCAATAAATTAGCTAGTAGGGGAAAAAAATTCAGAATATTCTATTAACCAATTTTTGCAATTGATTCACAATAATTGAGGGATGCAATGTTTTATCCGCATAAATATTCCACTCGTCAAATCATAAATTTTAGACTTTGGATTGATTATTTTTGTTTCACAATAATTAACGGATGCAATGTTTTATCTGCATAAATATTCCACTTCTTTGATAATAAATTTGGGACTTTGGATCAATTATTTTCGATAAGTAAATTTGTATCACGTTTTTTCCATTTTTCATGGGGTTATCAACGATTTATTTTTATATTATATGAAGAAATTTGTACAAATTAGTATTCACAAGTGGACCATGAAGATTTTTGATTAGTGGTGGTGGGGTATATACTTTAAAAAGCTCAATTGAACGAAAAGTCATTTTATTATATCAGTTTAAATCGAAAAATTTTTTGAAGCAGAGCAGAAAAATGGACCGTAAGTATTAAATGTTTTATTTGATTGTAATATTTATATAAATGTGTTTTTATCACATTTTTTTAGAAATTCAAGAAAGAATGAATAGGGCTATGAAGACCCAAGCCTTCATAGTGACCCATCTTAGAGTAAGTCAATGAAATTTTAATGATTTTCTTTTTCATCAAAAAAATTTAAAATTGTGTTTTTTCAGGATAGGAACTTTGATGAGATTTACCTTGAGGTTGCGCCCCCTCAAGCTGTTAGAGTATATAGGGGGCCAATCGAAGGGTTGAGCGGAGTCTTTGAGCTGGCGAAGCTCAATAGGAGATATTATTGTTCGCCAGTGTAAAAGGTATATTTTTTAATTCTTTTTTGAGAGTTTTTTGATTGAATGTTTTATTTTTTTTTATTTATAGACCTCATTTCATCTAGAGCTCCTATCTCTAGTTGAGGGGAGCATTAGTATAAGTAATTAGCATTAGTTTTTTTATATTCTAGATATATTTTTATTAAGTTTTGTATTCCTAGATTTTTTCCTTTTTTGTAGATAATAAATTATATATTAATCATTTATTGAATTTTTTACTATACATTGGTGAATAATATAAACAAGAGACTGATGAAACACCTCAAAAACAATTGAAAAACACATCAAATGTTTTCAAATGTTTTATTCATTCATACATACGTATTCTTTAATTTTAAACACTCTGTATTCTTTTATTTCAAATACTCTGTATAATTCTAAATCTCAGATGATAACCTTTGACATTGATATCAATAAACTAGATTGAACAAGTAAAATGTACTACGTGCTTTCCTTGGGAATGAGATAGTTGGCATCATTCACTTGTCTTGTGAGTCTTAAAATAAATTATTTCCTGAAGAAGTCAATTGTCGCATATGATTCATTATTTTAGTTTTTTTGGTTGAATAAAAAATGAAATTTGCATGTCACAATAGCTAAGACATATTTTTCAACTTTTTTTGAGAAGTTTTTCACTATCAGTCTGTGATATGAGTGGATTGAGTTGAATCAATTTTTTTGGGAACTATTGCAATATAGGTATGTATTAACTTTTTAATATTTTAACTGAATTTACTTCTTTATGCATTAGTCCTAAATATCATAGTATTTATCAATAAGAATTAGAATATGTTTTGCATAATATTTAATATTACACTAATCAGAAAATGACGAGTTTTTAAGTCGATCGAATTGACTGGAAAAATTTGAGAGCCACTGGAATATTGCTTTTGTAGTTTGGCGGATGTATCCTCACCCCTAGCAGGTAGCTAGAGGCAACATTCTTGAGTGTGAATTCTTTGAATGGGGGTGAAAAACCCAAGAGAAGTGTTAGTGCCCCGCTTTGTAATTTAAAGTTAGTTGTGTTCGAGATTGTGAAATGTGAAATGTGCTTGTTCATAGTTCCCCGCCAAGATTTTTTCTTGAGAAGTCGTGTAAATTTACTTCAACGTTATAGTATGTATTAGAGCATAATTATTTCTTTTTAGAGGTTTTTCAACTGGATATTGGTATTCAACTAAAATAAGTTCTTTGTCCTGGATTTTGATGCTTCAAAAAAACCAAGAGAAAATTGTTTTGGATGAGCTTGACAAGAAGAAAAGAGAATAATTAGGTGAGTACAATTTTATTTTTTTTGGGGAATTTACAATTTATTTATACATTTCAATGAATTTATTTAAAAACTACTCTATACAATAACTACAAGCTATACTTGAATTCCATATAAATAATTGATCTAAACATAGATAACAGTAATAGTTATCAGTATCGCAGAGTAACGAATATATTTCACTGTCTAATTTGATGCTATGTTCTTGTTTTATATCCGAACAGTAGTACATTCCTGATATGATATTTTCAATATTTGTAAACGTAGAAAAAGTAAATACTGGAAAATCGGGGTCATCTAGTAATATATGAGTACAATTTTCACAAAGACGTCTCATATACCAATAGTGAGGTTGTATTTCTGGTAATAACCATAATCTGTATTTCAAATTGATATGATTTTCATTATTAAAACAAAATTGTAGAACATTTTCCATATTTAAATTTTCAATTTGTGTAGGATTAATTGCATAATAATCCCAAGCAGTTGACACTTCATTATACTCGTCATCTGACGATGATGAAGATGTACTCTCCCAACCTAATGCTATCTCATTCGCCATATTAGCTGTAAGATCAGTATTTATTAGGGAAGGTATTGATTCACAAATTTCATCAAATTGTCTGAAAATATATGATACATTAGGTGACATTTCCAACAAAATATTTCGCTTTTAATATGATGAATGAAAAAAATAATTTATTAATGATTATTATTTTTTTGCTAACAAATGGAAATAAGAATAAGAAATTGAATCTACGTTATTAACTTTCTGTAAAACGAATATTCACAACAATGTCATTCACTTTTTCAATGTGAAAATAAACATTAATTAATTCACTTCTTTGAACATCACTCAAAGTTGCAAAATTGTTTGGGAAAAAAACTTTGAATTCCCTCGTTGTTACGATTAGTTTTGGTCCATATCTGGTATTGATTATATCAGCTTTTTTTATTTGATATTTTTTATTTTCATCCAGTTTACCGATGTTTATAGTTGGCACTTGAGCATCTGAAGACCCCAGTGCATTAAAAAAGTCTAGTTTACTCATTTTTTGTTTTTTTTCTATTTTTTGTTCTTGTTTTTGCTTTCTTACTGAGAACAAAAATATATCTTAATATTAATATAAGAAATTATAAAAGAGAAACAAACTTACGTATTTTGGGTTGACTTGAGAGTCTATTATGATGGACTGATATGTATTAATTGTGTATTCCCATATTTATAGTGAGAAGAATGTTTTTTTTTCTATAAAAAATATATCAAAATTTGAAGAAATGCAATGAAACCATATGCAAATAAAAAATTATGCAACACATGAAATATTCTTATCAGAAATATATCATTGATTGACATTGGAAAAAAATTTCTATAAAAAATATATCAAAATTAAAAAAATGCAATGAAACCATATGCAAATAAAAAATTATGCAACACATGAAATATTCTTATCAGAAATATATCATTGATTGACATTGGAGAAAAAATAGAATGCACATTCATATAAATAATATTTAACACACAATTATCTTCTTATTAAAAAACTTGTGAAACGAACTTTTATTATTCGTGAATTGCATAGAGTAACTTGAAGGTAATAACATTGCTCATTGACTTACCAAAAATCAAAAAACACATATTCAATAAGAATATATATATAGTAATAGGTGTTATAGTAACTATAGTTTCAGAAATGGCTGTTTGGGAAGTTCTAGCCTCATCATTCAAAAATCGTATTCATTGTGGGAAAATCACGAATACAGATGATATTATCGACCCTGGGGCATTTTTGGATCAATGCTTATTCATATTGCTGGAGAAAGTGGGACAATTCATTTATGAATACCGATCCCCAGTGAAGATAAACTGTGAGCTGTGTTGTGAATATGTACTTGAAAAACAAGGTATTTTAAAAAAAATCTTAATTTATCATAACTCAAGAATGATGCCCATAACATTGTCTGACGACTTTACTATTTGGTTTGATCAGAATGTAAGAAGTGTCATATTGACTCATATGTCAGAGTTTCAAGAGCGGGATAGTGGAAAAGCCCTAAGTAGAATATTAAACTTAAGAGTAAGTTTCAAAAAAATTCTTACAATTTTTTTTTCTTAAAAAAAAACAAAATTCTCTAGGTCAATATTAGCAAGTATGATGCAACAAATTCTGGAGGATCAACATATATCGATCTTCCCGAATCTATCAAAAACCAGAAAGCTGTGATAAATGTAAAAAATAGTGATAATAAGTGTTTTATTTGGGCACTTTTATCGGCTATGTTCCCCGCTGATAGTCATTCAGATCGTGTTAGTTCATATCCTCAAAATCATAGTGAAATATTCAATTTATCTAATATTCAATTTCCAACTCCATTATGTGAGATAATCAAATTCGAAAAAAAAAATAATATATCAATTAATGTTTATGGAATAGAATATAATACTATAGATAAAAGATATACAATTAACGGCCCCCTACATTACACACATAAAAAGGTTGAACGACATATCAACTTACTTTTTTGGACAAAAGAAGAGAATGGGCATTATGCTTGGATTAAATCATTATCTCGTCTTTTATCAAGACAACTGTCTAATTATGGACATAAATGTTACATATGTGATAGATGTTTACAATACTTTTCGAGTGAATGTCTATTAGAAAATCATGAAAGTTATTGTTGCAAAATGGATGCTGTTAAAATTGAAATACCAACAGAAACAGAAATGTGGGTGAAATTCAAAAATTATTCTAGAAAAGAAAGACATCCATTTGTAGTTTATGCAGACTTTGAATGCTTAACAATACCCATTCACACTTGTCAACCAAACACTAGTAAATCATATACATTTGAATATCAGAATCATATTGCATGTGCAGTTGCCTACAAAGTTGTATGTTCATATAATGATTCTTTATCATTTTTTGAATCATATCGCGGACCTAAAGCAGCAAAATGGTTTATTGATAGATTGAAAAATGTTGTAAAAATAGTTGAGACATTCTATGAGAATGAGATTCCTCTTAAAATGAGTAATGAGAATTGGACAGATTTTGATGATGCAACATTTTGTCATATTTGTGAGGAGAAGTTTATCGAATCGGAAGAAAAAGTTAGAGATCACTGTCACCTCACAGGTATTTTATTTTTTTATCAATAAAATATAAAAAAGATCTCACACTTTCTCAAACAACTTTAGGTTTGTACAGAGGTGCGGCCCATGCAAGCTGCAACTTGAATTATAAACTACCAAAATATATTCCAATTTTTTTCCACAATTTGAGTGGATATGATAGCCATTTAATAGTAAAAGAATTCGGAGTTGATGAAGAGCAAATAACAATAATTCCAAGTAATAGTGAAAAATATATTTCATTCTCATTAGCAGTTGGGAAAATGCAGATTCGTTTCTTAGATTCTTTGCAGTAAGTTAACTTCTTATAAATATCAAATAATCCATTAGAAAATAAAAGCTTTCTCATTTAGATTTTTTTATGCTTGTAGATTTATGAATAGTTCACTAGAAAAGCTAGTCACATATTTAGACAAAGAAGACTTCAAAATAATGAATAAGTACTATCCAAATAAAGTCAAAAACGATTTATTATTGAGAAAAGGTGTTTTCCCATATGATTATATGAACTCGTGGGATCGAATGGAAGAAACAGTATTACCTCCAAAAGAGCTTTTTTTCTCAAGATTGAAAAATGAGAATATTAGCGCTAAAGACTATGAACATGCTCAAAAAATATGGAATACTTTCAATTTAGATACTTTGGGGGATTATCTAGAGTTATATCTTCAAACAGACGTTATACTTCTAGCTGATATATTCGAAAACTTTCGAAATTTCAGCCTGAAAGCCTATAATTTAGATCCTGCTCATTATTTCACAACGCCAGGTATAATATAAAAAAAATCATAATACAACTTTTTATAACTACTTTTTTGTAGGGTTTGCATGGGATGTTATGTTGAAGCTGACAAGAGTAAATTTACAATTGCTAACTGATATTGATATGATTCTCTTCTTTGAGCAAGGAATCAGAGGAGGAATTTGTCAATGCAGTAATCGCTACGCAAAATCAAACAATAAATTTATGTCTACATATTGTGCAACAGAACAAGAGGCTTATTTAATGTATTTTGATGCCTGCAATTTATATGGATGGGCTATGACGCAATGTCTACCCTATGGTGGGTTTGAATGGTTATCACAAAAAGATATATCAGAGCTTAATGTGATGAATATATCAAAATATAGTTTAATTGGTTATGTATTAGAAGTGGATTTAGAGTATCCAAGACATTTACATGATCTCCATAAAGATTTCCCATTATGTTGTGAGCATGAGAAACCTAAGAACTCCAATATAACGAAATTAATGACAACTCTTAATAATAAAGTAAAATATATTATTCATTATCAAAATTTACAACAAGCTTTAACATTTGGTATGAAATTAACAAAAATACATAGAGCTATCAGATTCAATCAATCATTGTGGTTAAAAAGCTATATTGATTTAAATACAGAGTTTAGGAAGAACGCCAAAAATAATTTTGAAAGAGATCGATTTAAATTGAATAATAATGCAATTTTTGGCAAAAGTATGGAGAATATTCGGAATCACAGAGATATAAAACTTAAAACACAATGGGATGGACGTTATGGGGCTCGAAAAATGGTGATAAAACCAAATTTGAAAAAAATTATTCCTTTTTCTGAAAATTTGGTATCCATGGAATTTAATAAGTTATCAATAAAATTTAACAGACCCATTCATATTGGCATGATAATTCTTGATCTAAGTAAGGTACTTATGTATGACTTTCACTATAATTACGTACATAAAAAATTTCAAAAACCTAAATTATTATATCAAGATACTGACTCACTAATTTATCGCTTCACTGAAAATCCCTATAAAATTATAAGAGAAGATTTGCACCGATTTGATACTTCAAACTATTCTAAAGATAATCACTATGGAATACCTCAGGCAAATGCAAAAATTGTTGGATTGTTTAAGGATGAAAATGGTGGAAAAATTATGAGCGAATTTGCAGGGCTTAAATCCAAAATGTATTCATATAGACTGGAGAACAACGAATCATTTTCTAAAGTAAAAGGAATATCCACTACAGTTACTAGAACATTGACTATAGATGATTATAAGAATGCATTATTCCAGAATAAAAAGTTATATCGCACACAAAACAATATCATATCAAGAAATCATAACATTTTTTCAGTTGAAATTAATAAACTCAGTTTAAATGCAGATGATGATAAACGATACTTATTAGAAGGGAGCACAGATACATTACCTTGGGGGCACTATTCTATTTGTGAAGAAAACAATAGTCAGGAGTGTAATAATATTATTATAATAGATTAAATTTTTTAATGTAATATATGAGGGAAAAAAATTACAATAGTAATTAGATGCTCACACTATAAAACATTGTCTTTATGTATCCATGAATTATGTGATGAGTCAAACCCTAACCATTTTACATATACTTGTGAACCTTTTTTCTTCAAAACTTTCTCAACTAAATAAATATTTGGATGTTTAGTTTTTTGGAGTTCTTCCTCATAAAATCCACCTGCGATTGATTTATCTTGATAATCTTTTAACCTGTATGTTATTGGGTTTGTTAAATTTATTTTTGAAATAGTAAAAATTTCAGTTGACCAGTTGGGTGTGTAACCCTTTTCAAAAACATTTTTCAATTTGGATACTCTAACAGAATCACCAACCATCAATTTACCTCGACCTCTTATTTTTATATTATTATAAACTGTATCCAATAAATATTTTTTATTTTTATTATTAACACTATTTGGAGTCATTTTTATTGTGCTATGTTTTGTATTATTATAAGAGTTGATTAATTTCGGTAGAATATCTATCCATCTATGTGAACCACGATAGCTAAATTCACGATACATATTATTCTTCAAAGTTCGATTGAATCTCTCGACAACACTTGCTTTCAAATTACTATATGTTGAATAATGATTAATATTATAACTTTGCATCATTTTCTCAAACTTTTTATTATAAAATTCTTTTCCATGATCAGTTTGTAGATTTAAAGGTCGCCTATTTTGTTGAAGAATATTTTCAAAAGCATTTACTATTGCATCAGCAGATTTTGTTTTGATAGGCTTAGCCCAAGCGTATTTAGAAAAAACATCAATCACTGTCAACATATATTTATTACCACTATTTTCTCTTGCATAAGGAATCATTTCCACTAAATCAGCTTGCCACAAATCATCAATATCTCGAGTTATAACTCGACGTCTAACATAATTCCTTCGGGCTGGTTTATGTAGTTCATCCACTATAGTTTTTTTTGACATTTTTTGTATAGTTCTATTCTTAGAGACAATTTTTCTAGATTATAATTCCATATAACTTAATATGACTACCTGCAGATATTTCACTAAAAGAAAAGAATAATACCTCCAATACACAATTCTATAAAATCTTAAATCTTCTCTATATTTGTTTATTCGAAGATATTGCTTGAACTTTCATTTCAAATAAATGAGGCATCTCATATTCATCACATTGCTTTTATAATAAAATCTATCTCTATTTTTCCTTATCTCCATTTTTTTTATACATAAAAAAAATTAATAATTTTTTTACTTTGGTGAAAGTCTTCTTTTTGAATTAGTTTCACAGCTTCAACTTAATGCTCTTTAGAATCTTCATATATTTTGTTTAAAGACTCTTTCGAGTCGATCGTTTGTAGTTTCTTCAAATTTTCACGTAGTTTATCCAAAGCCTCTAATTGTTGTTTTTGTTTAAAATTGGATGAATTATCTTCTATCAAATCACTTTCATCTTTGCCAATTGTTCTATTATTTCTATACACTTCTTCCTCAATTTTATCTTTAACTACATTTTTTAATTCATTTATTTTATGTTGTATCACTATGATTTTATTGTTGATAGTTTTTTCTACGTCTTTAATACGCTCATCCAAATATTTCTTCGTTATAATATCACTCGAATCATGTATTTTCCCAATATTTGAAAATTGTCTTCCATTTAAATCTATATTTCCATGAATATCATACCTTAATATTGAATTATTTGACTCATTTCTTTTTCTCTTTGAAAATCGTCTACCAAATTTATCTACCGACATAATTAATAGTTCTCAATCTCTCTAAGTTAAAATAAAAGCTTCTTCTCTTGACAGCAGATATAATAATGTTCATTTTTGAAGTGAATTCATTCTATTATATTACATTCTCTCAATTCTTCAAGTATTGACATAATTTCATTATCATGATTTGTGTGTCCACTCTGTTTGGATGCTAATAATAATTGTAATCTATCAACCAATTCGTTTGCATTATCCCAATAGACATACTCGCGTTTATAATTGGAGAATTTCATGTTGAATGGTAAAACTCCAAAACCTGTAGGTGAATATTTTTTGGTTTGCACTTTTTTTCTTGTTGAAGCTCGAAACCCCTTTTTTTCACTTGAAAACGGTTTAATTATTTTGAAATATTTTGGATAAGTGGATCTTTTCAACATATTATTTGATTGCTTATGTGCTTGTGTATGATTTAAAATTCTTAAATATTCGTTTACATCTTCCGCAGTATAATGTTCAGGGTTTTTCATGAATATGAGTTCATAAAGTCCTTTTGTTCCATTATATACTTGATCATCAATTATTATATCATTTTTATCTATTTCTATCTCTTTTTTACCCAATATAAATTTATCACGATCTTCTATATATTTTATTGCATAAATAGTATCCAAATCCTTATCTTTATTCAAGAATTTCAGAAGATATTCACTAGCCAAGTCTCCAAATTTTAGTTTTAGGGATTCCATTTCGGTTTGCCCTTGAGGAGTATTCAAAATACCTCTAGCAACTGAAGTTGGTGACATTTGAGGTGTGCTTTCAAATACTTCCTCATTGTCACTGCTTTCATTCACTTCCACTTTAGCAGAACTTGTTGGTGTATCAAATTCTAATTTTGGAATTGGATGCTGTTTCATTTTTTTTTTATGTATCCTTATTTTCTTTGAATTTGAGGGTATTTTTTTTACTATAGTGTTTTCACTATTTATTTCATATTTTGTATTATTCACTAGTTCTTGAAGTGGTTGTGTTATAGGTTTAAATGTTTCTTGTAACATAATATCACTATTCATTTTATTATGTTTCAATGAATTGAACTTTTGTTTGAGCACTTTACTCACTTTAATTATTTCGTGGAGCGTTTTTTTATTATCCATTATAGTAAACTCCTAGATGGATTTGAGATTAAGAAATGTATCCAATTTTTTGCGATATCGACCTTCTTGCTCACTATCCTTATCTATAACTGCGAATCCATATTTACTATCCCAACATTTTATACAGAATTCTTTAAATTTATTAAATGTCATATCACTATTTACATGATCGTCATATATATGATGTAAATTGGTTTCATCTTGTTTAAATATGATGATAAAATTTGCATTATCCCTAATCAAATGTTTTGGTATTTTTGCATATGATTGTGAAAGATAAAAACAATCAATCTCATTATGTCTACCCATACTAAAATAATCACGCATACAATCTTGTTTATCACATGCAATATCATCAAAAACAATTATTGAATAGGATCGCGCTTCATTTGGTTTTAAAATTTCAGTATCCACATTATAGGAGAAATATTTCATACCCTTTACTCTAGAAACACATTTTTCTAGAAATTTATATTTTGGTTGTTGTGAAGACTTAGAGTATACATAAATATTTTTGAATTTCAATCCATTTGGATGTGTAAGAAGACTAAGAAGAATATTAGTCTTTCCACAATTACTAGGACCCACAATAATACTTCTTATACTATTAGGTAAAAGTTTGCTATGTTTTTTCAAGTGAGAATTAGTTTGTATAGCATCAAAATTGTGAACTGAAAGATGCTCTTTCTGCTTAATGAATTCCATGATTACTACTAATCTTTTATATAAAAGCTGTTGTATATATACAAATAAGGTCAGTACTAAAAAATTATTCAATGTTAACATATCACAGAGCTGGTAAAGGTTTACTCAATAAGGCAATTAACTCATTACCTATTGAATTGCACATACCAGGTTATCAATTTTGTGGTCCAGGAACTAAATTAGATAAGAGATTGAAAAGAGGTGATACGGGTATAAATCCATTGGATGCTGCTTGTCGTGAACACGATATTTCATATTCCCAAAGCAATAA
Organism: Dromius quadrimaculatus; assembly: GCA_963989225.1. Classification (NCBI taxonomy): domain Eukaryota; kingdom Metazoa; phylum Arthropoda; class Insecta; order Coleoptera; family Carabidae; genus Dromius; species Dromius quadrimaculatus. The sequence continues at coordinate 49,221 of CAXDIG010000055.1, forward strand.
CTTGAAAGATAGACATAAAGCTGATAAAATATTAGAAGAAAGAGCGTGGAATAGAGTAAAATCGAAAAATTCAAGTTTTGGTGAACGAGTTGCTGCTTGGACAATAACAAACTCTATGAAAGCTAAACAAAAACTTGGTATGGGTATAAAAAAAAAAACGAAAAAATCAAAGAATCAGCGAGTACTGAAAACACCAAAAAAATATGGTGGATTTTTACCTGTAGCAGCACTAATTCCATTAATTGGAAAGGCTTTAATTGCTGGTGCTGCAAGTGGTGCTGCTTCATATGGTGTAAAAAAAGCCCTAGGTAGTGGTTTATATTTAAAACCTCATAAGCATGGTGCGGGAATTAAAAAAAAACGAAAAAAAACAAAGAAAAGAAATTGCCAAAAAGGCCATTGAACACTGATGATATAATCAAATTTGCTCGTGCTCATAAAATAAAATATTTCCGAGGTGTATATATGCGTGATACATTACCTAAAAAACCATTAAAAAATGAGTCAGCAGTTATTAATCTCGATTCCTTTGCAAGAGCTGGTACACATTGGGTTTCATATATAAAAAAAGGTGAAAACGTTGAGTATTTTGACAGTTTTGGAAATTTAGCTCCACCAATAGAATTAATCGAATATTTTGGAAACAAGGCTAACATCACATTCAATTATAAGCGCTATCAAAAATTTAATTCTTTCAATTGTGGTCATTTGTGTTTGAAATTCCTTATAAAATCCACAAAATAATTGTTGAATACATCAGTATAGAAATGGAGTCGATAACAATTACACTTAGTGGAAATACGTCTACACTAAGTGCAGACTTCTTTCCACCAATTGATTTGAAGAGCAGTGATTATGTAATTGGATTGATCAACTTTGAATCATATCATTCAATACCAAATATTGATACAACAAATAATAAATTTTATTATAAAACCAATTCAAGTACAAATACAGATTTTCAAGTAATATCTATTCCAGTTGGGTCATATGAAATTGAGAATATTAATAATATATTGAAAAAAGAATTAGGAGATCCAAATTATGATTACGATTTCGAGGAGAAACTTTATACCAATAGAATAGAAAGAGAGAAAAATGTTGCACGTAATTTCATAAGTTTAAAACCAAATACTAACACTTTAAAATGTGAGCTTAGGAGTACTGTTGATATTGATTTCACAAAAGATGATTCAATTGGATCTTTATTGGGGTTTAAAAAGCGAATATTAGAAAGGAATGTTGTTCATGAAAGTGATCTACCTGTCAACATAGTTAAGGTGAATGCTATATTAATTGAATGTAATATTGTGACTGGATCATATAAGAATGGATTACCCATGCATATTTTACATGAGTTCTATCCAACAGTAGAGCCCGGGTATAAAATCAATGAGGTTCCTTCAAATGTGATTTATTTACCAGTGAACACTCAAACCATAAACAATATAACTGTAAATATTGTTGATCAAGAAAGGAAACAAATAAATTTTCGTGGTGAAACAATAACTATTAGATTACATTTGAAAAAAATTTTATAAAATGGGTATTAGTTATAAAAGAATGCAAACAACAACGAAAAGAATCAGTTCACCATCAACTATAAAAGTGTTAACAAGAGAAAATAAAAATTTCTTGAAATCACTCGGTTTAAAACTAAATAGAGATCAAAAACTAAAACAAAAACAATGAATAATATTTTAGATATTACATCTGGTGTTGCTTTCAATGATGCGATAACACGTGTTGAGATACATAATCATCAACCTATTATTGCATCAGCATTTAATAATTGTGATGAAATAAGAATTCAAATCCAACAGCAAGATATCTATACGTTGCCTAGTCAAAGTTTTCTTTATATTGAAGGTAAACTATTAAAAGAAGATGGTAGTAAGCCTCCTGTGGATGCAAAAATAACAAATAATGGAATTGCATTTTTATTTGATGAAATTAAATATTCAATGAATAGTTTTGAAGTTGATAAGACGAAAAATATTGGAATTAGCTCAACTTTGAAAGCATATGCTTCATTAAATAAATTTGAAAGTGATAATCTTGAAAATGCTGGTTGGGGACTCAATATAAACATTCTAGATGAAAATGGTAATTTTAATATATGTGTTCCACTGAAAATGTTGCTTGGATTTTGTGAAGATAATAATAGAATATTGGTGAATGTTAGACAAGAATTGGTGTTAATTAGAGCCAGAAATGATAATAATGCATATATTTGTACAGAAAATTTGAAATTTATTCTGAACAAAATTCAATGGCGTGTTCCTCATATATATGTTAATGACGAATATAGATTGAGATTATTGAAAATTGTCAACTCAAATCATTTCTTGAAATGTCCATTCCGTTCTTGGGATTTATATGAATATCCAATTCTTCCTTCAGCAAAAAAGCAAATTTGGTCAATTAAATCATCAACTCAATTGGAAAAACCAAGATTTGTTATTGTTGCTTTCCAAACAAATCGAAAAAATTTGAAAGATAAAAATAGTAGTCATTTTGATAGTTGCAATTTAGCGAATATCAAGCTATATTTAAACTCAGTTTCTTATCCATATGACAATTTGAATCTAGATTTCAAAAATAATCACTATGCACTTCTTTATGATATGTACACGAAATTTTCCAAGGTCTACTATGATTTTCATGATACATATATTGGTCCTATTCTAAATAAAACAGATTTCAAAACATTTGCACCGATAACAGTAATAGATTGTTCCAATCAAAACGAAGCAGTAAAAAATAGTTCAGTTGATATACGTCTGGAGTTTGAATCAAATGATATATTTCCCGAGAATACGAGTGTTTATTGTCTTATCATACATGATCGCATTATCGAATATAATCCACTCACTAGTGCTGTTAGAGCTTCAGTATAAATTGAACTGCGAAAGAGCCAACTGAAATATGGAATTAATTGTTGATATACAAGGCTTCAATGCCAGAGATTATATAATAGTGGCAAAAGAAATTGCAATTCTTACAAGAGATGGCAACAAATTGGAACATTTTTTCTTCAAAGAACCATTTCCTTGGAATAAGTTGGAACATAAATATAGAAAACAAGCAGGATGGTTGTATAACAATCACCATGGTTTAAAATGGAGTGATGGATATATACAATATAATGAAATTCCAAATTTGATTCTACCAATATTACAAGGTGCATCAACAATATATGTCAAAGGGGATATGAAGAAAACCTTTCTAGAATCTTTCAACTTGAATTCCACAATAATTTCTTTGGGGGAAGAATGTAAGTCTCTTCAGAGCTTTCCATCAAATAAATCATGTTTCAGACATTTTAATAATTGTGCAATTAGTAATGTTTATAAAATAAAAAGTCACCTAGACTATAATGAAATGTATAACATCATGAATATATAAATATATAATAGAAACTCCAATGTTATTTTTGAATTATTAAATTTATTTTCAGCTGCATTAACCTCTTTTACCCCCTCCATTCTCTGTTATTACATATATCATTTTAACTTTTTGCTTTTTTTCCATATAAAGTTGAAGTATCTCATAAATCATATATTAGCTATTCAAACACTGTAGAACATGGTTCAGAAAGTGGTTCTAGTTATATTAATTATAATTATCGTGAGTAATTGTAAAAGTGTGAAAAAAGAAAATTTTGAATCAATTATTGATTACTTATTTACATATGGATATCTTAATGTGAGTGAAGAGGAGGTCTTTAGTTCAACTGAAAAAGATCCATTGTATCTAACAGCACTAAACCTATTACAAACTAATTTTAATTTAACGCAATCCAATGAAACAATTGAAAATGTTTTGAAACTCATTTCATCTCCTAGATGTGGTGTTAAAGATATGAATGTTTATAATACTCATTATATATTATGGGGAAATTCTACAATTACTTGGGATTCAAAAAGAACAACTAGTATTGTTCAATATTTAATTGAAAAAGCTTTCAATTTATGGTCTAAATATACAAATTTAAATATTATACATTCGCCATATAATGAAAATGCTACTATTTATATTTCATTTGGAGGAATTCAACATTGGGATTTCAAGAAACGGGCTAGATGCAGGTCTCATTTTGATGGGGAGGGTATGATATTGGGGCATGCTGAATTTCCAAGCTTAAGCATGCATTCAGAAATTCATATAGATAATGCAGAACAATGGTACTATGGTTTGGATCCCCCTTCCAATAGTGAAGAGAAGAGTCTTTTTGCTGTTTTAGTCCATGAAATTGGCCATGCATTAGGAATTAGGCATTCAAATGATAAGAATGCAATAATGTATCCAATATATACAGAAAAAATATTCCAAAATAGTAATTATTATGATTTACACATTGATGATATAAATGCTATTCAATCATTATATGGAAAAAACATTAAGTCATTGATAACAACAACGACAAAGGCACCGACAACGACAAAGGTATTAACAACAGAAGGAACACAGAAACCAATTACAACAACCGAAAAAACTCATAATAAGCGGAAAACAAATTCAGATTCTTCTCCAGACTTATGTAGCTTAAAAAATGTCAATAAATTTCTAATCGTAAGAAAAAAATTATATATATTTTATAATAAGTGGGTCTGGGTGAAAAATTTGAATGAAAAAAACTTTGATCCGGAGCCATATCTTATAACAGATTGGTTAAATTTTCTTCCAAAAAATTTCTTGAGAATGAATGGTATTTACCAAAGACCAAATGGAAATATTGTATTATTCATAGATAACGTGAGTTATAATATAAAGTTTCCATCTTTAGAATTGGAAAATATTGCCAATCCCTACCATCAAAATAGTATAACCTATATTAATGGAGCTGTATCTACCAATAGTGGTCAAACATATATATTTCATAAAAATAATTCTTTCATAAAAATTGATGAATGCAGATTTTTCGCTTCAGAAATCGGAAGTGTAGATGATGAGTTCCCCGGTATTCCAAATAATATAGAATCTGTATTCAAGTATACAAATGGACGATTATATTTTTTTATTAATGATTATTATTATGAATTTGATGAATTCTCAAAGTCAGTTGTAAAAGCAGAGAAATTCAATCTTTCTATGTTCAATATTGATTGTCCCAATATCAATTTATATGAGCAATTGAAAATACTACTATCAAAAATCTTGTATTCACAATAATTGTTTTTCTTATTTTTTTTTTCTTACTCCCCACCATCAGCCACCTCCTCCACCTCTTACCTCTTACTGTATATATAATTCCATACAAACTTTGTTTTTTCAACATTGTAATAATTTCATTACTCTAAATAATAGTAAACTACAGATTGCGGTATATATTTTTTTGAAAAATGTCAAATAATAGTGAAATAGTCTGTTTGAAAATAATAGCATATGATTTGCTAAACATAAAATATCATTGTGATCTAATAAAAGAAGAAGATATTGGAAGCTATAGGAACATGATTGAATCAACTTCAAGCAAATGTGGTTATAATGATAATTCACTTCTCAAATTAATTGGAAAGCTGGCTCCAATAGCATATATTTGCAAAAAAATAAGTAAGGAGAAATTTGATTTAATATTGGAATCATTTAGTGGAATGAATTTATTGCAAATTTGGGGAAGACTTCCGCTAGAGTATAAATTACATCCTAAAGTTATATTGAAATTACCATGTGTGGAGCATACGAATCTACCAATCCATCATATCCATATTGATGGACCACCACCCAACATTGAAAACTGTCAGTCTTGTAAGACCGAATTTGAAATGTATCATCAAAAATATTCCAATAAATAAAAGAAAAAAAGATTAACTTATAGAGATATTTATTCATTCAATTTTTTTTGTCAACAAAATATTTATATTTATACATATACATTTTATTTTCTATAATCATAAATACAATTTATTATTATTCATTATTCTGATTGTTTAGCCGATTGTTTTTTGAAGTAGTAATAATTTCAATTGACGCTAAAATTACATTATTATAATTTAATATTATTTCTTTCATTGCTAAATTATAAACATTATTTGTTTCACCAATTATATTTTTAATATTTGTGTAAATATCACCATCACAAGAAGATGCTTGTCGCATTACACTCAAATAATAATCCAAGAAATTTAATGATTCTAAATAATTGATGATGTCATCTAAGTGATTAGTATTTTTAAATATATTGCGAATAGATGTATCACTTAGATAAATTTGATTATTCTGTGACTCAATTATCATAATTTTATCATTTTCTATAACATCAAATAATAATTTATGATTTGAAATCGAATATGATTCAACAACTGAAAGTACCCTCAAAAATCCTATAATAATATTATAGCACCTAAGAAACTCATACCAGTCAAGTCGTTTAAAATCGACGAACTTGTCAATTCTACTATTGTATATTCTAATAATAGTTTCTAAATTGTCTGTTGGATCAAATCCAATGTGTATCCAAATATTCGTATTTAGCAAAAATCTATGTTCCATAATCAATTTAGATTTGACGAAACCTCTAGAGAGTGCTAAGTCAAATTCATATAGACCCTCCACTACTTCTTCAACGACTTGTGCTTCTGCTTGTTCTGCATTATTCTCAAGAAGAGGAACTTCATTTAATATTTCTTTATTTTTATTCATATTAGTTTTTCTTTTTGTTTTTGTTGCCAATGCATCATTTTGATTGATATGCTTGCAGGATGGTTTCGTATGAAGTGGATACTTTCTTTTCTTCATATTGTTGTCGGTATTTTCATTCACTTGCTGTAAATGAATATTTTTTAAAAAATTTCTCTTGAAAAAATTAATTGAAATTACTTACCATTTTTGTCATTTATAGATAATAGTTTTTTTCTTGAAAGATATAATAATAGAAAACTGAATAGTTTGTATCACTTGGAGTTTCAAACTCATACTGAATTTAGTATGCAAAAATTTTTCTACATATATAAATAAGACATTGATAACCTCAAACATGGGATCACAAGTGATGCAGATAAAACATTGCATCCGTTAATTATTGTGAAACAAAAATAATTAATCCAAAGTCTAAAATTTATGATTTGATGAGTGGAATATTTATGCGGATAAAACATTGCATCACTCAATTATTGTGAATCAATTGCAAAAATTGGTTAATAGAATATTCTGATTTTTTTTCCCTACTAGCTAATTTATTGAATAATAAATTGCGCTACTCATAATATAAAGCCCGATCTTAATATTTACTTCAATATGTAGTTCGTCTAGTGAATAATAGATAGCGTCACACACAAGAATAGAAATCTTTTTTATTAAACGCTAGTTAGTTTATTGAATAATAGGTGACACCATTCGTCACACAACTCAAAAAGATGGCGTTACTGGTAAATGTATAAATAACGTCACAGAGACTTTTTTATCCACGTCAATTAGTAGTTCATTTACTAGAAAAAAGATAGCGCCACACACAAAAAAGAAATCTCTGCATTTAACGTTAGTTGACGTTATTATTGTCATTCATGGTACAGAGATCTATCACATCAATTAGTAGTTCATCTAGTGGATAATAGATGGCGCCACACGCAAAAAAGAGAAAAATAGAAATCTTCTCCATTCAACGCTAGTTAGTCTGTTGGATGATAGGTGGCGTCACTCACCACTGCTCAAGAGATGGCGCCACTCGTAAATGTTCTGATAACGTCACCGCTGTTTAGATAACGTCACTGCTCGCGTTATCTTTGAAATCTTAGATCGTTATCTGGTCCAGAATCGGTGTTACATCCCTACTTTCGTGTTTTTAGAGTGCTACTCGCAGTTTTACAAACTTTGGAATAAGTCGAAATCACGCTTTTCTGCGCAGATTTTTACAATCAAAAAGCTCATATTCCTATTCAGGACCTCATAATATGTATGAATCTATCAACAAAAACATCATATTCCGTGTTTTCAGAGCGCTATCTGCAGTTATATGAAGTTTGAAATAAGTCAAAATTACCACATTCTGAGCAGTTTCAAAGTATCGCAAATCACATAAATCTATACAATACAATGAAACACGCATGAATCCGTCCTTAAATGCAAAAATTTTGCGTTTCCAGCGAGTTATCAGCGTTTTTTTTGAGTCTTGTTGAGAAATTTTTTACTCTGTAAATCTGCTCAGAAGTAAGATTCTGCTTTAAAAGTGCGTTATATGGCAGAATCTAGCACCAAATACATCATATTTTGTGTTTCTAGAGTGCTATTCGCAGTTTTACAAACTTTGGAATAAGTCGAAATCACACTTTTCCGCGCAGATTTTCACAATCAAAAAGTTCATATTCGTATTCAGGACTTCATAATATGTATGAATCTTTTAACAAGAACATCATATTCCGTGTTTTCAGAGCGCTATCTGCAGTTATATGAAGTTTAAAATAAGTCAAAATTACCACATTCTGAGCAGTTTCAAAGTATCGCAAATCACATAAATCTATCCAATACAACATAATACGCATGAATCCGTCCTCAAATGCACAAAATTTTGTGTTTCCAGCGAGTTATCAGCGTTTTTTCTGAGTCTCGTTGAGAAATTTTTGACTCTGTTAATCTGCTCAGAAGCAAGATTTTGCTTCAAAAGTGCGTTATATGACAGAATCTAGCACCAAATACATCATATTTTGTGTCTTTAGAGTGCTATTCGCAGTTTTACAAACTTTGGAATAAGTCGAAATCACGCTTCTCCCCGCAGATTTTCACAATCAAAAAGCTCATATTCCTATTCATGACCCCATAATTTATATGAATCTATCCACAAAAACTTCATATTTCGTGTTTTCAGAGCGCTATCTGCAGTTATATGAAGTTTGAAATAAGTCAAAATTACAACATTCTGAGCAGTTTCAAAGTATCGCAAATCACATAAGTCTATTAAATACAACATAATACGCATTAATCCGTCCTCAAATGCACAGAATTTTGCGTTTCCAGTGAGTTATCAGCGTTTTTTCTGAGTCTCGTTGAGAAATTTTTGACTCTGTAAATCTGCTCAGAAGCAAGATTTTGCTTCAAAAGTGCGCTATATGGCAAAATCTAGCACCAAATACATCATATTTCGTGTTTTTAGAGTGCTATTCGCAGTTTTACAAACTTTGGAATAAGTCGAAATCACGCTTTTCCGCGCAGATTTTCACAATCAAAAAGTTCATATTCCTGTTCAGGACCTCATAATATGTATGAATCTATCAACAAAAACATCATATTCTGTGTTTTCAGAGCGCTATCTGCAGTTATATGAAGTTTGAAATAAGTCAAAATTACCACATTCTGAGCAGTTCAAAAGTATCGCAAATCAAATAAATCCATCCAATACAACATGATGCGCATGAATCCGTCCTCAAATGCACAAAATTTTGCGTTTCCAGCGAGTTATCAGCGTTTTTTCTGAGTGTCGTTGAGAAATTTTTGACTCTGTGAATCTGCTCAAAAGCAAGATTTTGCTTCAAAAGTGCGTTATATGGCAGAATCTAGCACCAAATACATCACATTTCGTGTTTTAAGAGTGCTATTCGCAGATTTACAAACTTTGAACTAAGTCAAAATCACGCTTTTTCGCGCAGATTTTTACAATCAAAAAGTTCATATTCTTATTCAGGACCTAATAATATTGATGAATCTATCAACAGAAACATCATATTCCGTGTTTTCAGAGCGCTATCTGCAGTTATATGAAGTTTGAAATAAGTCAAAATTACCACATTCTGAGCAGTTCCAAAGTATCGCAAATTAAGTGAATCTATCCAATACAACATGATGCGCATGAATCCGTCCTCAAATGCACAAAATTTTGCGTTTCCAGCGAGTTATCAGCGTTTTTTCTGAGTGTCGTTGAGAAATTTTTGACTTCGTAAATCTGCTTAGAAGCAAGATTTTGCTTCAAAAGTGCGCTATATGGCAGAATCTAGCACCAAATACATCATATTTCGTGTTTTTAGAGTGCTATTCGCAGTTTTACAAACTTTGGAATAAGTCGAAATCACGCTTTTCCGCGCAGATTTTCACAATCAAAAAGTTCATATTCCTGTTCAGGACCTCATAATATCTATGAATCTATCAACAAAAACATCATATTCTGTGTTTTCAGAGCGCTATCTGCAGTTATATGAAGTTTGAAATAAGTCAAAATTACAACATTCTGAGCAGTTTCAGAGTATCGCAAATCACTTAAATCTATTCAGTACAACATAATACGCATGAATCCGTCTTCAAATGCACAAAATTTTGCGTTTTCAGTGAGTTATCAGCGTTTTTTCTGAGTCTCGTTGAGGAATTTTTGACTCTGTAAATCGGCTCAGAAGCAAGATTTTTCTTAGAAAGTGCGTTATATGGCAGAATCTAGCACCAAATACATCATATTTCGTGTTTTTAGAGTGCTATTCGCAGTTTTACAAACTTTGGAATAAGTCGAAATCACGCTTTTTCGCGCAGATTTTTACAATCAAAAAGTTCATATATCTATTTAGGACCTCATAATATGTATGAATCTATTAACAAAAACATCATATTCCGTGTTTTCAGAGCGCTATCTGCAGTTATATGAAGTTTGAAATAAGTCAAAATTACCACATTCTGAGCAGTTTCAAAGTATCGCAAATCACATAAATCTATCCAATACAACATAATACGCATAATTCCCTCCTCAAATGCACAAAATCTTCCGTTTCCAGCAAGTTATCAGCGTTTTTTCTGAGTCTCGTTGAGAAGTTTTTGACTCTGTAAATCTGCTCAGAAGCAAGATTTTGCTTTGAAAGTGCGTTATATGGCAGAATCTAGCACCAAATACATCATATTTCGTGTTTTTATAGTGCTATTCGCAGTTCTACAAACTTTGGAATAAGTCGAAATCACGCTTTTCCGCGCAGATTTTCTTAATCAGAAAGTTTATATTCCTGTTCAGGACCTCAGAATATGTATTAATCTATCAACAAGAACATCATATTCCGTGTTTTCAGAGCGCTATCTGCAGTTATATGAAGTTTGAAATAAGTCAAAATTACAACATTCTGAGCAGTTTCAGAATATCGCAAATCACATGAATCTATTCAATACAACATAATACGCATGAATCCGTCTTCAAATGCACAAAATTTTGCGTTTCCAGCGAGTCATCAGCGTTTTTTCTGAGTCTCGTTGAGAAGTTTTTGACTCTGTTAACTTGCTTAGAAACAAGATTTTGCTTCAAAAGTGCGTTATATGGCAGAATCTAGCACCAAATACATCATATTTCGTGTTTTTAGAGTGCTATTCGCAGTTTTACAAACTTTGGAATAAGTCGAAATCACGCTTTTCCGCGCAGATTTTCACAATCAAAAAGTTCATATTCCTGTTCAGGACCTCATAATATGTATGAATCTATCAAAAAAACATCATATTCCGTGTTTTCGGAGCGCTATCTGCAGTTATATGAAGTTTGAAATAAGTCAAAATTACCACATTCTGAGCAGTTTCAAAGTATCGCAAATCAAATAAATCTATCCAATACAACATAATGCGCATGAATCCGTCAACAAATGCACAAAATTTCGCGTTTCCAGCGAGTTATCAGTGCTTTTTCTGAGTCTCGTTGAGAAATTTTAGACTCTGTAAATCTGCTCAGAAGCAAGATTTTGCTTCAAAAGTGCGTTATATGGCAGAATCTAGCACCAAATACATCACATTTCGTGTTTTTAGAGTGCTATTCGCAGTTTTACAAACTTTGGAGTAAGTCGAAATCACGCTTTTCCGCGTAGATTCTCTCAATCAAAAAGTTCATATTCCTATTCAGGACATCATAATATGTATGAACCTATCAACAAAAACATCATATTTCGTGTTTTCAGAGCGCTATCTGCAGTTATATGAAGTATGAAATAAGTCAAAATTACCATATTCTGAGCAGTTTCAAAGTATCGCAAATCACATAAATCTATCCAATACAAAATAATACGCATGAATCCGTCCTCAAATGCACAAGATTTTGCGTTTCCAGCGAGTTATCAACGTTTTTTCTGAGTCTCGTTGAGTAATTTTTGACTCTGTTAATCTGCCAAGGAGCAAGATTTTGCTTCAAAAGTGCGTTATATGGCAGAATCTAGCACCAAATACATCATATTTCGTGTTTTTAGAGTGCTATTCGCAGTTTTACAAACTTTGGAATGAGTCGAAATCACGCTTTTCCGCGTAGACTTTCACAATCAAAAAGTTCATATTCCTATTCAGGACATCATAATATGTATGAACCTATCAACAAAAACATCATATTCCGTGTTTTCAGAGCGCTATCTACAGTTATATGAAGTTTGAAATAAGTCAAAATTACAACATTCTGAGCAGTTTCAGAGTATCGCAAATCACTTGAATCTATTCAGTACAACATAATACGCATGAATCCGTCTTCAAATGCACAAAATTTTGCGTTTTCAGTGAGTTATCAGCGTTTTTTCTGAGTCTCGTTGAGAAATTTTTGACTCTGTAAATCGGCTAAGAAGCAAGATTTTGCTTCGAAAGTGCGTTATATGGCAGAATCTAGCACCAAATACATCATATTTCGTGTTTTTAGAGTGCTATTCGCAGTTTTACAAACTTTGGAATAAGTCGAAAACACGCTTTTTCGCGCAGATTTTTACAATCAAAAAGTTCAAATTCCTATTTAGGACCTCATAATATGTATGAATCTATTAACAAAAACATCATATTCCGTGTTTTCAGAGCGCTATCTGCAGTTATATGAAGTTTGAAATAAGTCAAAATTACCACATTCTGAGCAGTTTCAAAGTATCGCAAATCACATAAATCTATCCAATACAACATAATACGCATGAATCCGTCCCCAAATGCACTAAATTTTGCGTTTTCAGGGAGTTATCAGCGTTTTTCCTGAGTCTCTTTGAGAAATTTTTGACTCTGTAAATCTGCTCAGAAGAAAGGTTTTGCTTTGAGAGTGCGTTATATGGCAGAATCTAGCACCAAATACATTAAATTTCGTGTTTTTATAGTGCTATTCGCAGTTTTACAAACTTTGGAATAAGTCGAAATCACGCTTTTCCGCGCAGATTTTCTCAATCAGAAAGTTTATATTCCTGTTCAGGACCTCATAATATGTATGAATCTATCAACAAGAACATAATATTCCGTGTTTTCAGAGCGCTATCTGCAGTTATATGAAGTTTGAAATAAGTCAAAATTACCACATTCTGAGCAGTTTCAAAGTATCGCAAATCACATAAATCTATCCAGTACAACATAATACGCATGAATCCGTCCCCAAATGCACAAAATTTTGCGTTTTCAGCGAGTTATCAGCGTTTTTCCTGAGTCTCTTTGAGAAATTTTTGACTCTGTAAATCTGCTCAGAAGAAAGATTTTGCTTTGAGAGTGCGTTATATGGCAGAATCTAGCACCAAATACATCATATTTCGTGTTTTTATAGTGCTATTCGCAGTTTCACAAACTTTGGAATAAGTCGAAATCACGCTTTTCCGTGCAGATTTTCACAATCAAAAAGTTCATATTCCTGTTCAGGACCTCATAATATGTATGAATCTATCAAAGAAACATCATATTCCGTGTTTTCGGAGCGCTATCTGCAGTTATATGAAGTTTGAAATAAGTCAAAATTACCACATTCTGAGCAGTTTCAAAGTATCGCAAATCAAATAAATCTATCCAATACAACATGATGCGCATGAATCCGTCATCAAATGCACAAAATTTTGCGTTTCAGCGAGTTATCAGCGTTTTTTTCTGAGTCTCGTTGAGAAATTTTAGACTCTGTAAATCTGCTCAGAAGCAAGATTTTGCTTCAAAAGTGCGTTATATGGCAGAATCTAGCACCAAATACATCACTTTTCGTGTTTTTAGAGTGCTATTCGCAGTCTTACAAACTTTGGAGTAAGTCAAATCACGCTTTTTCGCGCAGATTTTTACAATTAAAAAGTTCATATTCCTATTCAGGACCTCATAATATGTATGAATCTATCAACAAAAACATCATATTCCGTGTTTTCAGAGCGCTATCTGCAGTTATATGAAGTTTGAAATAAGTCAAAATTACCACATTCTGAGCAGTCTCAAAGTATTGCAAATCACATAAATCTGTCCAATACAACATGATACACACGAGACCGTCCTCAATTGCACAAAATTTTGCGTTTCCAGCGAGTTATCAGCGTTTTTTCTGAGTCTCGTTGAGAAATTTTCGACTCTGTAAGTCTGCTCAAAAGCAAGATTTTGCTTCAAAAGTGCGTTATATGGCAGAATCTAGCACCAAATACATCATATTTCGTGTTTTTAGAGTGCTATTCGCAGTTTTACAAACTAGGGATGAGTCGAAATCACGCTTTTCCGCGTAGATTCTCACAATAAAAAAGTTCATATTCCTATTCGGGACATCATAATATGTATGAACCTATCAACAAAAACATCATATTTCGTGTTTTCAGAGCGCTATCTGCAGTTATATGAAGTATGAAATAAGTCAAAATTACCACATTCTGAGCAGTTTCAAAGTATCGCAAATCACATAAATCTATCCAATACAACATAATACGCATGAATCCGTCCCCAAATGCACAAAATTTTGCGTTTTCAGCGAGTTATCAGCGTTTTTCCTGAGACTCTTTGAGAAATTTTTGACTATGTAAATCTGCTCAGAAGAAAGATTTTGCTTTGAAAGTGCGTTATATGGCAGAATCTAGCACCAAATACATCATATCTCGTTTTTTTATAGTGCTATTCGCAGTTTTACAAACTTTGGAATAAGTCGAAATCACGCTTTTCCGCGCAGATTTCATCAATCAAAAAGTTTATATTCCTGTTCAGGACCTCATAATATGTATGAATCTATCAACAAGAACATCATATTCTGTGTTTTCAGAGCGCTATCTGCAGTTATATGAAGTTTGAAATAAGTCAAAATTACAACATTCTGAGCAGTTTCAGAGTATCGCAAATCACATGAATCTATTCAATACAACATAATACACATGAATTTGTCTTCAAATGCACAAAATTTTGCGTTTTCAGTGAGTTATCAGCGTTTTTTCTGAGTCTCGTTGAGAAGTTTTTGACTCTGTTAACTTACTTAGAAACAAGATTTTGCTTCAAAAGTGCGTTATATGGCAGAATCCAGCACCAAATACATCATATTTCGTGTTTTTAGAGTGCTGTTCGCAGTTTTACAAACTTTGGAATAAGTCGAAATCACGCTTTTCCGCGCAGATTTTCACAATCAAAAAGTTCATATTCCTGTTCAGGACCTCATAATATGTATGAATCTATCAAAGAAACATCATATTCCGTGTTTTCGGAGCGCTATCTGCAGTTATATGAAGTTTGAAATAAGTCAAAATAACCACATTCTGAGCAGTTTCAAAGTATCGCAAATCACATAAATCTATCCAATACAACATAATACGCATTAATCCGTCCTCAAATGCACAAAATTTTGCGTTTCCAGCGAGTTATCAGCGTTTTTTCTGAGTCTCGTTGAGAGATTTTTGACTCTGTAAATCTGCTCAGAAGCAAGATTTTGCTTCAAAAGTGCGTTATATGGTAGGATCTAGCACCAAATACATCATATTTCGTGTTTTTAGAGTGCTATTCGCAGTTTTACAAACTTTGGAATAAGTCGAAATCACGCTTTTCCGTGCAGATTTTCATAATCAAAAAGTTCATATTCCTGTTCAGGACCTCATAATATGTATGAATCTATCAAAGAAACATCATATTCCGTGTTTTCGGAGCGCTATCTGCAGTTATATGAAGTTTGAAATAAGTCAAAATTACCACATTCTGAGCAGTTTCAAAGTATCGCAAATCAAACAAATCTATCCAATACAACATAATGCGCATGAATCCGTCATCAAATGCACAAAATTTTGCGTTTCAGCGAGTTATCAGCGTTTTTTCTGAGTCTCGTTGAGAAATTTTAGACTCTGTAAATCTGCTCAGAAGCAAGATTTTGCTTCAAAAGTGCGTTATATGGCAGAATCTAGCACCAAATACATCACTTTTCGTGTTTCTAGAGTGCTATTCGCAGTTTTACAAACTTTGGAGTAAGTCAAATCACGCTTTTTCGCGCAGATTTTTACAATTAAAAAGTTCATATTCCTATTCAGGACCTCATAATATGTATGAATCTATCAACAAAAACATCATATTCCGTGTTTTCAGAGCGCTATCTGCAGTTATATGAAGTTTGAAATAAGTCAAAATTACCACATTCTGAGCAGTCTCAAAGTATTGCAAATCACATAAATCTGTCCAATACAACATGATACACACGAGACCGTCCTCAAATGCACAAAATTTTGCGTTTCCAGCGAGTTATCAGCGTTTTTTCTGAGTCTCGTTGAGAAATTTTCGACTCTGTAAATCTGCTCAAAAGCAAGATTTTGCTTCAAAAGTGCGTTATATGGCAGAATCTAGCACCAAATACATCATATTTCGTGTTTTAAGAGTGCTATTCGCAGTTTTACAAACTAGGGATGAGTCGAAATCACGCTTTTCCGCGTAGATTCTCACAATAAAAAAGTTCATATTCCTATTCGGGACATCATAATATGTATGAACCTATCAACAAAAACATCATATTCCGTGTTTTCAGAGCGCTATCTGCAGTTATATGAAGTATGAAATAAGTCAAAATTACCACATTCTGAGCAGTTTCAAAGTATCGCAAATCACATAAATCTATCAAATACAACATAATAAGCATGAATCCGTCCCCAAATGCACAAAATTTTGCGTTTTCAGCGAGTTATCAGCGTTTTTCCTGAGACTCTTTGAGAAATTTTTGACTCTGTAAATCTGCTCAGAAGAAAGATTTTGCTTTGAAAGTGCGTTATATGGCAGAATCTAGCACCAAATACATCATATTTCGTTTTTTTATAGTGCTATTCGCAGTTTTACAAACTTTGGAATAAGTCGAAATCACGCTTTTCCGCGCAGATTTTCTCAATCAGAAAGTTCATATTCCTGTTCAGGACCTCATAATATGTATGAATCTATCAACAAGAACATCATATTCCGTGTTTTCAGAGCGCTATCTGCAGTTATATGAAGTTTGAAATAAGTCAAAATTACAACATTCTGAGCAGTTTCAGAGTATCGCAAATCACATGAATCTATTCAATACAACATAATACGCATGAATCCGTCTTCAAATGCACGAAATTTTGCGTTTTCAGTGAGTTATCAGCGTTTTTTCTGAGTCTCGTTGAGAAGTTTTTGACTCTGTTAACTTACTTAGAAACAAGATTTTGCTTCAAAAGTGCGTTATATGGCAGAATCTAGCACCAAATACATCATATTTCGTGTTTTTAGAGTGCTATTCGCAGTTTTACAAACTTTGGAATAAGTCGAAATCACGCTTTTCCACGTGGATTTTCACAATCGAAAAGTCCATATTCCTATTCAGGATCTCATAATATGTATGAATCTATCAACAAAAACATCATATTCCGTGTTTTCAGAGCGCTATCTGCAGTTATATGAAGTTTGAAATAAGTCAAAATTACCACATTCTGAGCAGTTTCAAAGTATCGCAAATCACATAAATCTATCCAATACAACATAATACGCATGAATCCGACCTCAAATGCACAAAATTCTGCGTTTCCAGCGAGTTATCATCGTTTTTCCTGAGTCTCGTTGAGAAATTTTTGACTCTGTAAATCTGCTCAGAAGCAAGATTTTGCTTCAAAAGTGCGTTATGTGGCAGAATCTAGCACCAAATACATCATATTTCGTGTTTTTTGAGTGCTATTCGCGGTTTTACAAACTTTGGAATGGGTCGAATTCACGCTTTTCCGCGCAGATATTCACGATCAGAAAGTCCATATTCCTATTCAGGACCTCATAAAATGTATGAATCTATCAACAAAAACATCATATTCCGTGTTTTGAGAGCGCTAACTGCAGTTATATGAAGTTTGGAATTAGTCAAAATTACCACATTCTGAGCAGTTTCAAAGTATCGCAAATTACATAAATCTATCCAATACAACATAACACGCATGAATCCGTCCTCAAATGCACAAAATTTTGCGTTCCCAGCGAGTTATCAGCGTTTTTTCTGTGTCTCGTTGAGAAATTTTTGACTCTGTAAATCTGCTCAGAAATAAGATTCTGCTCCAAAAGTGCGTTATATGGCAAAATCTAGCACCAAATACATCATATTTCGTGTTTTTAGAGTGCTATTCGCAGTTTTACAAACTTTGGAATAAGTCAAAGTCACGCTTTTCCGCGCAGATTTTCACAATCAAAAAGTTCATATTCCTATTCAGGACCTCATAATATGTATGAATCTATCAACAAAAACATCATATTCCGTGTTTTCAGAGTGCTATCTGCAGTTATATGAAGTTTGAAATAAGTCAAAACTACCACATTCTGAGCAGTTTCAAAGTATCGCAAATCACATAAATCTATCCAATACAACATAACACACATGAATCCGTCCTCAAATGCACAAAATTTTGCGTTTCCAGCGAGTCATCAGCGTTTTTTCTGAGTTTCGTTGAGAAATTTTTGACTCTGTAAATCTGCTCAGAAGCAAGATCTTGCCTCAAAAGTGCGTTATATGGCAGAATCTAGCACCAAATACATCATATTTCGTGTTTTCAGAGTGCTATTCGCAGTTTTACAAGCTTTGGTATAAGTCGAAATCACGCTTTTCCGCGCAGATTTTCACAATCAAAAAGTTCATATTCCTGTTCAGGACCTTAAAATATGTATGAATCTATCAATAAAAACATCATATTCCGTGTTCTCAGAGCGCTATCTGCAGTTATATGAAGTATGAAATAAGTCAAAATTACCATATTCTGAGCAGTTTCAAAGTATCGCAAATCACATAAATCTATCCAATACAAAATAATACGCATGAATCCGTCCTCAAATGCACAAGATTTTGCGTTTCCAGCGAGTTATCAACGTTTTTTCTGAGTCTCGTTGAGTAATTTTTGACTCTGTTAATCTGCCAAGGAGCAAGATTTTGCTTCAAAAGTGCGTTATATGGCAGAATCTAGCACCAAATACATCATATTTCGTGTTTTTAGAGTGCTATTCGCAGTTTTACAAACTTTGGAATGAGTCGAAATCACGCTTTTCCGCGTAGACTTTCACAATCAAAAAGTTCATATTCCTATTCAGGACATCATAATATGTATGAACCTATCAACAAAAACATCATATTCCGTGTTTTCAGAGCGCTATCTACAGTTATATGAAGTTTGAAATAAGTCAAAATTACAACATTCTGAGCAGTTTCAGAGTATCGCAAATCACTTGAATCTATTCAGTACAACATAATACGCATGAATCCGTCTTCAAATGCACAAAATTTTGCGTTTTCAGTGAGTTATCAGCGTTTTTTCTGAGTCTCGTTGAGAAATTTTTGACTCTGTAAATCGGCTAAGAAGCAAGATTTTGCTTCGAAAGTGCGTTATATGGCAGAATCTAGCACCAAATACATCATATTTCGTGTTTTTAGAGTGCTATTCGCAGTTTTACAAACTTTGGAATAAGTCGAAAACACGCTTTTTCGCGCAGATTTTTACAATCAAAAAGTTCAAATTCCTATTTAGGACCTCATAATATGTATGAATCTATTAACAAAAACATCATATTCCGTGTTTTCAGAGCGCTATCTGCAGTTATATGAAGTATGAAATAAGTCAAAATTACCACATTCTGAGCAGTTTCAAAGTATCGCAAATCACATAAATCTATCAAATACAACATAATAAGCATGAATCCGTCCCCAAATGCACAAAATTTTGCGTTTTCAGCGAGTTATCAGCGTTTTTCCTGAGACTCTTTGAGAAATTTTTGACTCTGTAAATCTGCTCAGAAGAAAGATTTTGCTTTGAAAGTGCGTTATATGGCAGAATCTAGCACCAAATACATCATATTTCGTTTTTTTATAGTGCTATTCGCAGTTTTACAAACTTTGGAATAAGTCGAAATCACGCTTTTCCGCGCAGATTTTCTCAATCAGAAAGTTCATATTCCTGTTCAGGACCTCATAATATGTATGAATCTATCAACAAGAACATCATATTCCGTGTTTTCAGAGCGCTATCTGCAGTTATATGAAGTTTGAAATAAGTCAAAATTACAACATTCTGAGCAGTTTCAGAGTATCGCAAATCACATGAATCTATTCAATACAACATAATACGCATGAATCCGTCTTCAAATGCACGAAATTTTGCGTTTTCAGTGAGTTATCAGCGTTTTTTCTGAGTCTCGTTGAGAAGTTTTTGACTCTGTTAACTTACTTAGAAACAAGATTTTGCTTCAAAAGTGCGTTATATGGCAGAATCTAGCACCAAATACATCATATTTCGTGTTTTTAGAGTGCTATTCGCAGTTTTACAAACTTTGGAATAAGTCGAAATCACGCTTTTCCACGTGGATTTTCACAATCGAAAAGTCCATATTCCTATTCAGGATCTCATAATATGTATGAATCTATCAACAAAAACATCATATTCCGTGTTTTCAGAGCGCTATCTGCAGTTATATGAAGTTTGAAATAAGTCAAAATTACCACATTCTGAGCAGTTTCAAAGTATCGCAAATCACATAAATCTATCCAATACAACATAATACGCATGAATCCGACCTCAAATGCACAAAATTCTGCGTTTCCAGCGAGTTATCATCGTTTTTCCTGAGTCTCGTTGAGAAATTTTTGACTCTGTAAATCTGCTCAGAAGCAAGATTTTGCTTCAAAAGTGCGTTATGTGGCAGAATCTAGCACCAAATACATCATATTTCGTGTTTTTTGAGTGCTATTCGCGGTTTTACAAACTTTGGAATGGGTCGAATTCACGCTTTTCCGCGCAGATATTCACGATCAGAAAGTCCATATTCCTATTCAGGACCTCATAAAATGTATGAATCTATCAACAAAAACATCATATTCCGTGTTTTGAGAGCGCTAACTGCAGTTATATGAAGTTTGGAATTAGTCAAAATTACCACATTCTGAGCAGTTTCAAAGTATCGCAAATTACATAAATCTATCCAATACAACATAACACGCATGAATCCGTCCTCAAATGCACAAAATTTTGCGTTCCCAGCGAGTTATCAGCGTTTTTTCTGTGTCTCGTTGAGAAATTTTTGACTCTGTAAATCTGCTCAGAAATAAGATTCTGCTCCAAAAGTGCGTTATATGGCAAAATCTAGCACCAAATACATCATATTTCGTGTTTTTAGAGTGCTATTCGCAGTTTTACAAACTTTGGAATAAGTCAAAGTCACGCTTTTCCGCGCAGATTTTCACAATCAAAAAGTTCATATTCCTATTCAGGACCTCATAATATGTATGAATCTATCAACAAAAACATCATATTCCGTGTTTTCAGAGTGCTATCTGCAGTTATATGAAGTTTGAAATAAGTCAAAACTACCACATTCTGAGCAGTTTCAAAGTATCGCAAATCACATAAATCTATCCAATACAACATAACACACATGAATCCGTCCTCAAATGCACAAAATTTTGCGTTTCCAGCGAGTCATCAGCGTTTTTTCTGAGTTTCGTTGAGAAATTTTTGACTCTGTAAATCTGCTCAGAAGCAAGATCTTGCCTCAAAAGTGCGTTATATGGCAGAATCTAGCACCAAATACATCATATTTCGTGTTTTCAGAGTGCTATTCGCAGTTTTACAAGCTTTGGTATAAGTCGAAATCACGCTTTTCCGCGCAGATTTTCACAATCAAAAAGTTCATATTCCTGTTCAGGACCTTAAAATATGTATGAATCTATCAATAAAAACATCATATTCCGTGTTCTCAGAGCGCTATCTGCAGTTATATGAAGTATGAAATAAGTCAAAATTACCATATTCTGAGCAGTTTCAAAGTATCGCAAATCACATAAATCTATCCAATACAAAATAATACGCATGAATCCGTCCTCAAATGCACAAGATTTTGCGTTTCCAGCGAGTTATCAACGTTTTTTCTGAGTCTCGTTGAGTAATTTTTGACTCTGTTAATCTGCCAAGGAGCAAGATTTTGCTTCAAAAGTGCGTTATATGGCAGAATCTAGCACCAAATACATCATATTTCGTGTTTTTAGAGTGCTATTCGCAGTTTTACAAACTTTGGAATGAGTCGAAATCACGCTTTTCCGCGTAGACTTTCACAATCAAAAAGTTCATATTCCTATTCAGGACATCATAATATGTATGAACCTATCAACAAAAACATCATATTCCGTGTTTTCAGAGCGCTATCTACAGTTATATGAAGTTTGAAATAAGTCAAAATTACAACATTCTGAGCAGTTTCAGAGTATCGCAAATCACTTGAATCTATTCAGTACAACATAATACGCATGAATCCGTCTTCAAATGCACAAAATTTTGCGTTTTCAGTGAGTTATCAGCGTTTTTTCTGAGTCTCGTTGAGAAATTTTTGACTCTGTAAATCGGCTAAGAAGCAAGATTTTGCTTCGAAAGTGCGTTATATGGCAGAATCTAGCACCAAATACATCATATTTCGTGTTTTTAGAGTGCTATTCGCAGTTTTACAAACTTTGGAATAAGTCGAAAACACGCTTTTTCGCGCAGATTTTTACAATCAAAAAGTTCAAATTCCTATTTAGGACCTCATAATATGTATGAATCTATTAACAAAAACATCATATTCCGTGTTTTCAGAGCGCTATCTGCAGTTATATGAAGTTTGAAATAAGTCAAAATTACCACATTCTGAGCAGTTTCAAAGTATCGCAAATCACATAAATCTATCCAATACAACATAATACGCATGAATCCGTCCCCAAATGCACTAAATTTTGCGTTTTCAGGGAGTTATCAGCGTTTTTCCTGAGTCTCTTTGAGAAATTTTTGACTCTGTAAATCTGCTCAGAAGAAAGGTTTTGCTTTGAGAGTGCGTTATATGGCAGAATCTAGCACCAAATACATTAAATTTCGTGTTTTTATAGTGCTATTCGCAGTTTTACAAACTTTGGAATAAGTCGAAATCACGCTTTTCCGCGCAGATTTTCTCAATCAGAAAGTTTATATTCCTGTTCAGGACCTCATAATATGTATGAATCTATCAACAAGAACATAATATTCCGTGTTTTCAGAGCGCTATCTGCAGTTATATGAAGTTTGAAATAAGTCAAAATTACCACATTCTGAGCAGTTTCAAAGTATCGCAAATCACATAAATCTATCCAGTACAACATAATACGCATGAATCCGTCCCCAAATGCACAAAATTTTGCGTTTTCAGCGAGTTATCAGCGTTTTTCCTGAGTCTCTTTGAGAAATTTTTGACTCTGTAAATCTGCTCAGAAGAAAGATTTTGCTTTGAGAGTGCGTTATATGGCAGAATCTAGCACCAAATACATCATATTTCGTGTTTTTAGAGTGCTATTCGCAGTTTTACAAACTTTGGAATAAGTCGAAATCACGCTTTTTCCACGTGGATTTTCACAATCGAAAAGTCCATATTCCTATTCAGGATCTCATAATATGTATGAATCTATCAACAAAAACATCATATTCCGTGTTTTCAGAGCGCTATCTGCAGTTATATGAAGTTTGAAATAAGTCAAAATTACCACATTCTGAGCAGTTTCAAAGTATCGCAAATCACATAAATCTATCCAATACAACATAATACGCATGAATCCGACCTCAAATGCACAAAATTCTGCGTTTCCAGCGAGTTATCATCGTTTTTCCTGAGTCTCGTTGAGAAATTTTTGACTCTGTAAATCTGCTCAGAAGCAAGATTTTGCTTCAAAAGTGCGTTATGTGGCAGAATCTAGCACCAAATACATCATATTTCGTGTTTTTTGAGTGCTATTCGCGGTTTTACAAACTTTGGAATGGGTCGAATTCACGCTTTTCCGCGCAGATATTCACGATCAGAAAGTCCATATTCCTATTCAGGACCTCATAAAATGTATGAATCTATCAACAAAAACATCATATTCCGTGTTTTGAGAGCGCTAACTGCAGTTATATGAAGTTTGGAATTAGTCAAAATTACCACATTCTGAGCAGTTTCAAAGTATCGCAAATTACATAAATCTATCCAATACAACATAACACGCATGAATCCGTCCTCAAATGCACAAAATTTTGCGTTCCCAGCGAGTTATCAGCGTTTTTTCTGTGTCTCGTTGAGAAATTTTTGACTCTGTAAATCTGCTCAGAAATAAGATTCTGCTCCAAAAGTGCGTTATATGGCAAAATCTAGCACCAAATACATCATATTTCGTGTTTTTTAGAGTGCTATTCGCAGTTTTACAAACTTTGGAATAAGTCAAAGTCACGCTTTTCCGCGCAGATTTTCACAATCAAAAAGTTCATATTCCTATTCAGGACCTCATAATATGTATGAATCTATCAACAAAAACATCATATTCCGTGTTTTCAGAGTGCTATCTGCAGTTATATGAAGTTTGAAATAAGTCAAAACTACCACATTCTGAGCAGTTTCAAAGTATCGCAAATCACATAAATCTATCCAATACAACATAACACACATGAATCCGTCCTCAAATGCACAAAATTTTGCGTTTCCAGCGAGTCATCAGCGTTTTTTCTGAGTTTCGTTGAGAAATTTTTGACTCTGTAAATCTGCTCAGAAGCAAGATCTTGCCTCAAAAAGTGCGTTATATGGCAGAATCTAGCACCAAATACATCATATTTCGTGTTTTCAGAGTGCTATTCGCAGTTTTACAAGCTTTGGTATAAGTCGAAATCACGCTTTTCCGCGCAGATTTTCACAATCAAAAAGTTCATATTCCTGTTCAGGACCTTAAAATATGTATGAATCTATCAATAAAAACATCATATTCCGTGTTCTCAGAGCGCTATCTGCAGTTATATGAAGTATGAAATAAGTCAAAATTACCATATTCTGAGCAGTTTCAAAGTATCGCAAATCACATAAATCTATCCAATACAAAATAATACGCATGAATCCGTCCTCAAATGCACAAGATTTTGCGTTTCCAGCGAGTTATCAACGTTTTTTCTGAGTCTCGTTGAGTAATTTTTGACTCTGTTAATCTGCCAAGGAGCAAGATTTTGCTTCAAAAGTGCGTTATATGGCAGAATCTAGCACCAAATACATCATATTTCGTGTTTTTAGAGTGCTATTCGCAGTTTTACAAACTTTGGAATGAGTCGAAATCACGCTTTTCCGCGTAGACTTTCACAATCAAAAAGTTCATATTCCTATTCAGGACATCATAATATGTATGAACCTATCAACAAAAACATCATATTCCGTGTTTTCAGAGCGCTATCTACAGTTATATGAAGTTTGAAATAAGTCAAAATTACCACATTCTGAGCAGTTTCAAAGTATCGCAGATCACATAAATCTATCCAATACAACATAATACGCATGAATCCGTCCTCAAATGCACAAAATTTTGCGTTTCCAGCAAGTTAGCAGCGTTTTTTCTGAGTCTCGTTGAGAAATTTTTGACTCTGTAAATCTGCTCAGAAGCAAGATTTTGCTTTAAAAGTGCGTTATATGGCAGAATCTAGCACCAAATACATCATATATCGTGTTTTTTGAGTGCTATGCGCAGTTTTACAAACTTTGGAATAAGTCGAAATCACGCTTTTTCCGCGCAGATTTTCACGATCGGAAAGTCCATATTCCTATTCAGGACCTCATAAAATGTATGAATCTATCAACAAAAACATCATATTCCGTGTTTTTAGAGCGCTATCTGCAGGTATATGAAGTTTGGAATAAGTCAAAATTACCACATTCTGAGCAGTTTCAAAGTATCGCAAATCACATAAATCTATCCAATACAACATAATACGCATAAATCCGTCCTCAAATGCACAAAATTCTGCGTTTCCAGCGAGTTATCAGCGTTTTTTCTGAGTCTCGTGGAGAAGTGTTTGACTCTGTAAATCTGCTCAGAAGCAAGATTTTGCTTCAAAAGTGCGTTATATGGCAGAATCTAGCACCAAATACATCATATTTCGTGTTTTTAGAGTGCTATTCGCAGTTTCACAAACTTTGGAATAAGTCGAAATCACGCTTTCCCCGCGCAGACTCTTACAATCAAAAAGTCCATATTCCAATTCAGGACCTCATAATATGTATGAATCTATCAACAAAAACATGATATTCCGTGTTTCCAGAGCGCTATCTGCTGTTATATGAAGTTTGAAATAAGTCAAAATTACCACATTCTGAGCAGTTTCAAAGTATCGCAAATCACATAAATCTATCCAATACATCATAATACGCATAAATCCGTCCTTAAATGCACAAAACTTTGCGTTTCCAGCGAGTCATCAGCGTTTTTTTTTTGAGTCTCGTTGAGAAATTTTTAACTCTGTAAATCTGCTCAGAAGCAAGATTTTGCTTCAAAAGTGCGTTATATGGCAGTATGTAGCACCAAATACATCATATTTCGTGTTTTTAGAGTGCTACTCGCAGTTTTACAAACTTTGGAATAAGTCGAAATCACGCTTTTCCGCGCAGATTTTTACAATCAGAAAGCTCATATTCCCATTCAGGACTATATAATATGTATGAATCTATCAACAAAAACATCATATCTCGTGTTTTCAGAGCGCTATCTGCAGTTATATGAAGTTTGAAATAAGTAAAAATTACCACATTCTGAGAAGTTTCAAAGTATCGCAAATCACATAAATCTATCCAATATAACATAATACGCATGAATCCGTCCTCAAATGCACAAAATTTTGCGTTTCCAGCGAGTTATCAGCGTTCTTTCTGAGTCTCGTTGAGAAAATTTTTACCCTGTAAATCTGCTCAGAGACAAGATTTTGCTTCAAAAGTGCGTCATATGGCAGAATCTAGCACCAAATACATCATATTTCGTGTTTTTAGAGTGCTACTCGCAGTTTTACAAACTTTGGAATAAGTCGAAATCACGCTTTTCCGCGCAGATTTTTACAATCAAAAAGCTCATATTCCTATTCAGGACCTCATAATATGTATGAATCTATCAACAAAAACATCATATTCCGTGTTTTCAGAGCGCTATCTGCAGTTATATGAAGTTTGAAATAAGTCAAAATTACCTCATTCTGAGCAGTCTCAAAGTATCGCAAATCACATAAATCTATACAATACAATGGAATACGCATGAATCCGTCCTAAAATGCACAAAATTTTGCGTTTCCAGCGAGTTATCAGCGTTTTTTTTGAGTCTTGTTGAGAAATTTTTTACTCTGTAAATCTGCTCAGAAGTAAGATTCTGCTTTAAAAGTGCGTTATATGGCAGAATCTAGCACCAAATACATCATATTTTGTGTTTTTAGAGTGCTATTCGCAGTTTTACAAACTTTGGAATAAGTCGAAATCACACTTTTCCGCGCAGATTTTCACAATCAAAAAGTTCATATTCGTATTCAGGACCTCATAATATGTATGAATCTTTTAACAAAAACATCATATTCCGTGTTTTCAGAGCGCTATCTGCAGTTATATGAAGTTTAAAATAAGTTAAAATCACCACATTCCTGAGCAGTTTCAAAGTATCGCAAATCACATAAATCTATCCAATACAACATAATACGCATGACTTGTCCTCAAATGCACAAAATTTTGCGTTTCCAGCGAGTTATCAGCGTTTTTTCTGAGTCTCGTTAAGGAATTTTTGACTCTGTAAATCTGCTCAGAAGCAAGATTTTGCTCCAAAAGTGCGTTATATGGCAGAATCTAGCACCAAATACATCATATTTTGTGTGTTTTAGAGTGCTATTCGCAGTTTTACAAACTTTGGAATAAGTCGAAATCACGCTTTTCCGCCCAGATTTCCACAATCAAAAAGTTCATATTTCTGTTCAGGACCTCATGATACGTATGAATCTATCAACAAAAACATCATATGCCGTGTTTTCAAAGCGCTATCTGCAGTTATATGAAGTTTGAAACAAGTCAAAATTACCACATTCTGAGCAGTTTCAAAGTATCGCAAATCACATAAATCTATCCAATACAACATAATACGCATGAATCAGTCCTCAAATGCACAAAATTTTGCGTTTCCAGCGAGTTATCAGCGTCTTTTCTGAGTCTCGTTAAGAAATTTTTGACTCTGTAAATCTGCTCAGAAGCAAGATCTTGCTTCAAAAGTGCGCTATATGGCAGAATCTAGCACCAAATACATCACATTTCGTGTTTTTAGAGTGCTATTCGCAGTTTTACAAACTTTGGAATAAGTCGAAATCACGCCTTTCCGCGCAGATTTTCACAATCAAAAAGTTCATATTCCTGTTCAGGACCTCATAATATGTATGAATCTATCAACAAAAACATCATATTCCGTGTTTTTAGAGCGCTAGCTGCAGTTATATGAAGTTTGAAATAAGTCAAAATTACCACATTCTGAGCAGTTTCAAAGTATCGCAAATCACATAAATCTATCCAATACAACATAATACGCATGAATCCGTCCTCAAATGCACAAAATTTAGCGTTTCCAGTGGGTTATCAGCGTTTTTTCTGAGTCTCGTTGAGAAATATTTGACTCTGTAAATCTGCTCAGAAGCAAGACTTTGCCTCAAAAGTGCGTTATATGGCAGAATCTAGCACCAAATACATCACATTTCGTGTTTTTAGAGTGCTATTCGCAGTTTTACAAACTTTGGAATATGTCGGAATCACGCTTCTCCGCGTAGATTTTCATAATCAGAAAGTTCATATTCCTATTCAGGACCTCATAATATGTATGAATCTATCAACAAAAACATCATATTCCGTGTTTTCAGAGCGCTATCTGCAGTTATATGAAGATTGAAATAAGTCAAAATTATCACATTCTGAGCAGTTTCAAAGTATCGCAAATCACATAAATCTATCCAATACATCATAATACGCATGAATCCGTCCTCAAATGCACAAAATTTTGCGTTTCCAGCGAGTCATCAGCGTTTGTTTTGAGTCTCGTTGAGAAATTTTTAACTCTGTAAATCTGCTCAGAAGCAAGATTTTGCTTCAAAAGTGCGTTATATGGCAGAATGTAGCACCAAATACATCATATTTCGTGTTTTTAGAGTGCTACTCGCAGTTTTACAAACTTTGGAATACGTCGGAAATCACGCTTTTCCGCGCAGATTTTTACAATCAAAAAGCTCATATTTCTATTCAGGACTATATAATATGTATGAATCTATCAACAAAAACATCATATCTCGTGTTTTCAGAGCGCTATCTGCAGTTATATGAAGTTTGAAATTAGTAAAAATTACCACATTCTGAGAAGTTTCAAAGTATCGCAAATCACATAAATCTATCCAATATAACATAATACGCATGAATCCGTCCTCAAATGCACAAAATTTTGCGTTTCCAGCAAGTTATCAGCGTTCTTTCTGAGTCTCGTTGGGAAAATTTTCACCCTGTAAATCTGCTCAGAGACAAGATTTAGCTTCAAAAGTGAGTCATATGGCAGAATCTAGCACCAAATACATCATATTTCGTGTTTTTAGAGTGCTACTCGCAGTTTTACAAACTTTGGAATGAGTCGAAATCACGCTTTTCCGCGCAGATTTTTACAATCAAAAAGCTCATAATTCTATTTAGGACATCATAATATGTATGAATCTATCAACAAAAACATCATATCCCGTGTTTTAAGAGCGCTATCTGCAGTTATATGAAGTTTGAAATAAGTCAAAATTACCTCATTCTGAGCAGTTTCAAAGTATCGCAAATCACATAAATCTATACAATACAATGGAATACGCATGAATCCGTCCTTAAATGCACAAAATTTTGCGTTTCCAGCGAGTTATCAGCGTTTTTTTTGAGTCTTGTTGAGAAATTTTTTACTCTGTAAATCTGCTCAGAAGTAAGATTCTGCTTTAAAAGTGCGTTATATGGCAGAATCTAGCACCAAATACATCATATTTTGTGTTTTTAGAGTGCTATTCGCAGTTTTACAAACTTTGGAATAAGTCGAAATCACGCTTTTTCCGCGCAGATTTTCACAATCAAAAAGTTCATATTCGTATTCAGGACCTCATAATATGTATAAATCTTTTAACAAAAACATCATATTCCGTGTTTTCAGAGCGCTATCTGCAGTTATATGAAGTTTAAAATAAGTTAAAATTACCACATTCTGAGCAGTTTCAAAGTATCGCAAATCACATAAATCCATCCAATACAACATGATACGCATGACTTGTCCTCAAATGCACAAAATTTTGCGTTTCCAGCGAGTTATCAGCGTTTTTTCTGAGTCTCGTTGAGAAATTTTTGACTCTGTAAATCTGCTCAGAAGTAAGATTTTGCTCCAAAAGTGCGTTATATGGCAGAATCTAGCACCAAATACATCATATTTTGTGTTTTTAGAGTGCTATTCGCAGTTTTACAAACTTTGGAATAAGTCGAAATCACGCTTTTCCCCGCAGATTTTCACAATCAAAAAGCTCTTATTCCTATTCAGGACCTCATAATATATATGAATCTATCCACAAAAACATCATATTTCGTGTTTTCAGAGCGCTATCTGCAGTTATATGAAGTTTGGAATAAGTCACAATTACCTCATTCTGAGCAGTTTCAAAGTATCGCAAATCACATAAATCTATCCAATACAACAGAATACGTATGAATCCGTCTTTAAATGCACAAAATTTTGCGTTTCCAGCGAGTTATCAGCGTTTTTTCTGAGTCTTGTTGAGAAATTTTTTACTCTGTAAATCTGCTCAAAAGCAAGATTTTGATTCAAAAGTGCGTTATATGGCAGAATCTAGCACCAAATACATCATATTTTGTGTTTTTAGGGTGCTATTCGCAGTTTTACAAACTTTGGAATAAGTCGAAATCACGCTTTTCCGCCCAGATTTTCACAATCGAAAAGTTCATATTTCTGTTCAGGACCTCATGATACGTATGAATCTATCAACAAAAACATCATATGCCGTGTTTTCAAAGCGCTATCTGCAGTTATATGAAGTTTGAAACAAGTCAAAATTACCACATTCTGAGCAGTTTCAAAGTATCGCAAATCACATAAATCTATCCAATACAACATGATACGCATGAATCAGTCCTCAAATGCACAAAATTTTGCGTTTCCAGCGAGTTATCAGCGTCTTTTCTGAGTCTCGTTAAGAAATTTTTGACTCTGTAAATCTGCTCAGAAGCAAGATTTTGCTTCAAAAGTGCGCTATATGGCAGAATCTAGCACAAAATACATCACATTCCGTGTTTTTAGAGTGCTATTCGCAGTTTTACCAACTTTGGAATAAGTCGAAATCACGCCTTTCCGCGCAGATTTTCACAATCAAAAAGTTCATATTCCTGTTCAGGACCTCATAATATGTATGAATCTATCAACAAAAACATCATATTCCGTGTTTTTAGAGCGCTATCTGCAGTTATATGAAGTTTGAAATAAGTCAAAATTACCACATTCTGAGCAGTTTCAAAGTATCGCAAATCACATAAATCTATCCAATACAACATAATACGCATGAATCCGTCCTCAAATGCACAAAATTTAGCGTTTCCAGTGGGTTATCAGCGTTTTTTCTGAGTCTCGTTGAGAAATATTTGACTCTGTAAATCTGCTCAGAAGCAAGACTTTGCTTCAAAAGTGCGTTATATGGCAGAATCTAGCACCAAATACATCACATTCCATGTTTTTAGAGTGCTATTCGCAGATTTACAAACTTTGGAATATGTCGGAATCACGCTTTTCCGCGTAGATTTTCATAATCAGAAAGTTCATATTCCTATTCAGGACCTCATAATATGTATGTTTCTATCAACAAAAACATCATATTCCGTGTTTTCAGAGCGCTATCTGCAGTTATATGAAGTTTGAAATAAGTCAAAATTATCACATTCTGAGCAGTTTCAAAGTATCGCAAATCACATAAATCTATCCAATACATCATAATACGCATGAATCCGTCCTCAAATGCACAAAATTTTGCGTTTCCAGCGAGTCATCAGCGTTTTTTTTTGTCTCGTGAGAAATTTTTAACTCTGTAAATCTGCTCAGAAGCAAGATTTAGCTTCAAAAGAACGTTATATGGCAGAATCTAGCACCAAATACATCATATTTCGTGTTTTTAGAGTGCTATTCGCAGTTTTACAAACTGTGGAATAAGTTGAAATCACGCTTTTCCGCGTGGATAGTCACAATGAAAAAGTTCATATTCCTATGCACGACTATATAATATGTATGAATCTATCAACAAAAACATCATATCTCGTGTTTTCAGAGCGCTATCTGCAGTTATATGAAGTTTGAAATAAGTAAAAATTACCATATTCTGAGAAGTTCCAAAGTATCGCAAATCACATAAATCTATCCAATATAACATAATACGCATGAATCCGTCCTCAAATGCACAAAATTTTGCGTTTCCAGCGAGTTATCAGCGTTCTTTCTGAGTCTCGTTGAGAAATTTTTCACCCTGTAAATCTGCTCAGAGACAAGATTTTGCTTCAAAAGTGCGTTATATGGCAGAATCTAGCACCAAATACATCATATTTTGTGTTTTTAGAGTGCTACTCGCAGTTTTACAAACTTTGGAATAAGTCGAAATCACGCTTTTCCGCGCAGATTTTTACAATCAAAAAGCTCATATTCCTATTCAGGACCTCATAATATGTATGAATCTATCAACAAAAACATCATATTCCGTGTTTTCAGAGCGCTATCTGCAGTTATATGAAGTTTGAAATAAGTCAAAATTACCACATTCTGAGCAGTTTCAAAGTATCGCAAA
>CAXDIG010000056.1:7500-15000 GCA_963989225.1 Dromius quadrimaculatus
AGGTGTATAGGTAAAGAGTGTTGTTTATGACTACTTATATTACATTTGAGACAATTATAATTTACATGATAGTTAAAAAAAAGCCCAAATTTTTTTTTTGTATTTTCCCAAATATCTCTATCGCAACCAATGGTTTGATGAACGTATTGTGTGTAAACTGGAAATATATGTTTTCATATACTATTTGACGATGTAAAATTCCTATTGAGATATGTTTATATCGTCAAATCATTATGAATTCAATTTGACGATGTAAAATATAAAATATTTTTTTTTTTTTACATTGTCATTTCACTATACGACGATGTAAAATTAAAAAAGATTTTATATCGTCAAATCATCAAAAATTCAATTTGACGATGTAAAATATTGATAAATTTTATTTTACATTGTCATTTCAATGTATGACGATGTAAAATTATAAATGATCTTTTTTACATTGTCATTTCACTACATGACGATGTAAAATAAAAAAAAATTTTATATCGTCAAATCATTGGAAATTCAATTTGACGATGTAAGATATTCATAAATTTTATTTTACATTGTCATCTCAATATATGACGAAGTAAAATTAAAAAAAATTTTATATCGTCAAATCTAATGAATTCAATTTGACGATGTAAAATTTTGAATAATTTTTTTTACATTGTCATTTCACTATATGACGATGTAAAATTAAAAAAGATTTTATATCGTCAAATCATCAAAAATTCAATTTGACGATGTAAAATATTGATAAATTTTATTTTACATTGTCATTTCACTGTATAACGATGTAAAATTATAAATGATCTTTTTTACATTGTCATTTCACTACATGACGATGTAAAATAAAAAAAAATTTTATATCGTCAAATCGTTGGAAATTCAATTTGACGATGTAAGTTATTCATAAATTTTATTTTACATTGTCATCTCAATATATGACGAAGTAAAATTAAATAAAATTTTATATCGTCAAATCATAATGAATTCAATTTGACGATGTAAAATTTTGAATAATTTTTTTTACATTGTCATTTCACTATATGACGATGTAAAATAAAAAAAAATTTTGTATCGTCAAATCGTTAAAAACTCAAATAGACGATGTAAAATATTAATAAATTTTATTTTACATTGTCATCTCAATATATGACGAGGTAAAATTAAAAAAAATTTTATATCGTCAAATCATAATGAATTCAATTTGACGATGTAAAATTTTGAATAATTTTTTTTACATTGTCATTTCACTATATGACGATGTAAAATAAAAAAAAATTTTATATCGTCAAATCGTTAAAAACTCAAATTGACGATGTAAAATTTTGATAAATTTTATTTTACATTGTCATCTCAATATATGACGAAGTAAAATTAAAAAAAATTTTATATCGTCAAATCATAATGAATAAATAATATGACGATGTAAAATTAAAAAAAATTTTATATCGTCAAATAGGTAAAAATTTAATTTGACGATGTAAAATACTAATAAATGCAAATAAATTAGTGTATAATTGATTTTCTATCGGTAACCTGACCATTGATCGCCGGTATAATATATTTTACCGTAGCTTCAATAATTTTTGGGTCAAATATGACATGGTTTGTACTATAAGGTAAGTATATGTTTTAAAAAAATTTTATTCAGTCAATTTGTTTTGAATACTATTTGACGATGTAAAATTTATATTATTATTAATTTTAAATTGTGATATTTTATGTGACGATATAAA
This sequence comes from Dromius quadrimaculatus, assembly GCA_963989225.1. NCBI lineage: Eukaryota > Metazoa > Arthropoda > Insecta > Coleoptera > Carabidae > Dromius > Dromius quadrimaculatus. The sequence goes on from CAXDIG010000056.1 coordinate 9,225, forward strand.
ATTTCAATTGGAAAAAAAAAAAAATTTAATTTATATTTCATATTATCAAATAAATTTGGTGTATATTTGATATTTTATTGGCAACCTAATCATTGAACGGCAGTATAAAATATTTTACCGTAGCTTCAATAATTTTTGGGTCAAATATGACATGGTTTGTACTATAAGGTAAGTATGTTGTAAATGTTTTTGCATAATTTTATAGTGTCGATAATATTTGTGAATATAGATATTTGGGTACAAAATAAATTATATAAATCCATAATATTACTTGAATTAGTGAAATTTTAACAAAATTAATAAAAATAGTTTTATAGTGTCGAATAATAAAAAAAAATTCATATATATTATTTGACGATATAAAAATATTAAAAGATTTTATATTGTCATATATTATATATATATATATTGTTAATTTATGGTTGTCAATTCATTACAAGGGTTAAAATATAATTTGGATATTTTATCGGCCACCTATCCATTACCTACCGGTATTATATATGTTACCGTGATGATAAGTATTTTTGTGTCAAATTTGACCTGATATGTATTATAGGATGATAGCTGTGTAACTCAAATGTTCAAGATATATATATTTTTATAAATTATGTTCATATATGAGTTCACATTACAGCTAGTAGGTTATGAAATTATTATAATATAAATTTTCTTTATTTAATCTATATTTTTATGTCAATACCTACGTATCATCTAGTATGAAGTATATTTATCTTATATATATTATTTTATTATATTACTTGATGCGATAACACAAATCATATTTATATATTTAAATTTTAATAATGGAATATTATGCTTTGTGGAGTGAGTTTTGTTGTGGTATTTATTTAAACATATCTAACATTAACAGAATTAATGGATTTATATATTTTGATGATGATATCTATATCCTATATGTTCTGGCTCACTATTTATGTATCCCCTACATACATGATATAATAATTATTATTATTATGGTAGTGATATCATGTTGAATTTATGGATACAGGGAACTTAGTAGGAGTGAAATATTATCCGGAGGGTTCTTTGATTATATATGTGAAATGTTGTGTCTGTTGGTAGAGGTTAGTAAGAATGAAATAATATTTCTTTCCGAAAGCTTTTCGCAATCTAGTTAGCAACAAGTAACATATTTTATTGAATATTTCATCATCTATTATTACTACCATATTAAAAATAAAAAATACTACATATATATATTATTATAAAAGAAAATGTAGTATTTTGTGTAATATGGGATGTATCATTATATAATAATACTTACGTACGATACATCTTAACACATTAAATTATTTATATAATATGAAGCAAATAATTATATTGCGAATAATATTTATAATATAATAATGGAACATTCGCTTATTGAATTTATATTTGGCTTTTATATTATTATTGTGTAACAGGATATACGTCCACTGACTTACGCACGTTAATCCTAACACGTTAAATTATATATTTTTTATATATATATATAAGGCATATCTCAGGAAGAATAATAATTATAAAAATTATATTATATGGTTATTTTTTGTTTTTCCTGAAATATGGCGTGGTCAACAGCATATTTGCGGGTGAACGTTTTCATACGTATGACTCTTATGCAAATAATATAAAATAAAAAAATCCTATAAGTTCTATTATAGGTAATTTACAACAACTTACAACATACCGAGTGAGAATATGTTTATTTAAACTATTTTTTTAATAGTAGAAAAATAAACAATAATACGTTATTTTTACAAAGACGCTAATTTATCTAGCGATGAATTTTATAAAGAGTAAAGTGATATCAAATGAAATATATTTGGGACATTATGACCCGTAAATTTTGGTCAATTGTGTGACCAGTTGTCTGCAATAAATTTTGTAGACTATAAACTCTTATATATTATTAGTCAAATGTGTGACTAGTTGTCTGCAATATTTTGTAGACTGTAAACTCTTATAAATTTATACTATGTTATAAATATAGAAAATATTTTATTATATTTTCTTGAACTGTTATTAATAAATATATACTTATTTTTATATAAATAATATATAAAACAGTTCCCTGGTTGATCCTGCCAGTAGTCATATGCTTGTCTCAAAGATTAAGCCATGCATGTCTAAGTACAAACTATATTAAAGTGAAACCGCGAAAGGCTCATTAAATCAGTTATGGTTCCTTAGATCGTACCACAATTACTTGGATAACTGTGGTAATTCTAGAGCTAATACATGCAAACAGAGCTCTGACCGGAGACGGAAGGAGTGCTTTTATTAGATCAAAACCAATCGGCGTCGGTAGCGTTTAGGCGTTATCGTTCGTCGCTCAATAAATGGTGAATCTGAATAACTTTATGCTGATCGCATGGTCTTGTACCGGCGACGCATCTTTCAAATGTCTGCCTTATCAACTGTCGATGGTAGGATCTGCGCCTACCATGGTTGTAACGGGTAACGGGGAATCAGGGTTCGATTCCGGAGAGGGAGCCTGAGAAACGGCTACCACATCCAAGGAAGGCAGCAGGCGCGCAAATTACCCACTCCCGGCACGGGGAGGTAGTGACGAAAAATAACGATACGGGACTCATCCGAGGCCCCGTAATCGGAATGAGTACACTTTAAATCCTTTAACAAGGACCAATTGGAGGGCAAGTCTGGTGCCAGCCGCCGCGGTAATTCCAGCTCCAATAGCGTATATTAAAGTTGTTGCGGTTAAAAAGCTCGTAGTTGAATTTGTGTCCCGCACTGTCGGTTCACCGCCCGCGGTGCTAACTGGCATGATTGTGGGACGTCCTGCCGGTGGATGTAAGTGAGAGATTTCGGTCTTTTGCACATCCGACTTATAAATCCTGTCGCGGTGCTCTTAATTGAGTGTCGAGGCGGGCCGGCACGTTTACTTTGAACAAATTAAAGTGCTCAAAGCAGGCTAATTAATGCCTGAATAATTAGTGCATGGAATAATGGAACAGGACCTTGGTTCTATTTTGTTGGTTTTCGGAACCCCAAGGTAATGATTAATAGGGACAGGTGGGGGCATTCGTATTGCGACGTTAGAGGTGAAATTCTTGGATCGTCGCAAGACGGACTAAAGCGAAAGCATTTGCCAAAAATGTTTTCATTAATCAAGAACGAAAGTCAGAGGTTCGAAGGCGATCAGATACCGCCCTAGTTCTGACCATAAACGATGCCAGCTAGCGATCCGCCAAAGTTCCTCCGATGACTTGGCGGGCAGCTTTCGGGAAACCAAAGCTTTTGGGTTCCGGGGGAAGTATGGTTGCAAAGCTGAAACTTAAAGGAATTGACGGAAGGGCACCACCAGGAGTGGAGCCTGCGGCTTAATTTGACTCAACACGGGAAACCTCACCAGGCCCAGACACTGGAAGGATTGACAGATTGAGAGCTCTTTCTTGATTCAGTGGGTGGTGGTGCATGGCCGTTCTTAGTTGGTGGAGCGATTTGTCTGGTTAATTCCGATAACGAACGAGACTCTAGCCTACTAAATAGACGTTTCACTTACCAGTATCTCGAAGGCTCACATCTCTCGTTTCTTTACTGCACATCTCCAGCATTTCGGTGTTTGGTTGGTGTGTGGTGGGCGGGAGTTTGTGGTTTTTACTACTGGCGTACATATAATTCTTCTTAGAGGGACAGGCGGCTTCTAGCCGCACGAGATTGAGCAATAACAGGTCTGTGATGCCCTTAGATGTTCTGGGCCGCACGCGCGCTACACTGAAGGAATCAGCGTGTCTTCCCTGGCCGAAAGGTCCGGGTAACCCGCTGAACCTCCTTCGTGCTAGGGATTGGGGCTTGCAATTATTCCCCATGAACGAGGAATTCCCAGTAAGCGCGAGTCATAAGCTCGCGTTGATTACGTCCCTGCCCTTTGTACACACCGCCCGTCGCTACTACCGATTGAATGATTTAGTGAGGTCTTCGGACTGGTACGCGGTGATGTTTCGACATTACCGATGTCGCTGGGAAGATGACCAAACTTGATTATTTAGAGGAAGTAAAAGTCGTAACAAGGTTTCCGTAGGTGAACCTGCGGAAGGATCATTAACGTATTAAATATTAGTTAATACTTATATTTTATACCAAATCCTTATTTATGTATTATATTACTAATACAAAAATATATCAAAAAGAAAAATTAAATTTATAATAAATTTTTTCTTTCCTTTCATACATATAATTAATAATATGTTATATATTTATTTTATGAAAGGTTTTCTTTTTTTTTTTTTATTATTATATATTTTAAATATATTTTACCATTCTTATGAAAAAGTATATGGTTGTAAAATATTCTATCATATTATGTATTTACACCATTATACAATATATTAATATATGGTATCTTTATATATTTAAAAAAAAAATATATATTTTGCTTATATTAAATACTAAATGAATTATATAATTATTTTATGATACTATATTCATTTTAGTATTGTTAATATTATGAGCAAACAAGTAAAAAATATTTTGGTATTTTGGGTACCTACGTAACCAATATCTATTATATTAAAAAGCATTATTTATCTATATTTTTCATAATTGAAAATAGATGGATATATTTATAATATGCTTAAATATTATTATTTATGATATTTTTATATGTTACGGAAGTGTAATAAACATATATATTATAACATAAAAATATATAAGTTATAAATACTTATATATTATATTTATATGTTTCATTATACGTGGGTCGTAAAGGATTCTATCGCCCAAACCAAATAATTTACAATGATTGTGAACAACAAAAATGTAATATTTTTTGTGGAAGAGGTTTACAAAAAAAAAAATATCTATACATTTAATATGTTTTTTTTATATGTTATATGTTTGAAATGATTATTCTTACTGAGAACAATGAAAAATTTATAGAAAATTCTTATGGGTACTATATTATATTATAGAAAAATCCATTTGAATTTTATTATAACCTCAAATAGGCATTGTTCGTATTCAAGTAAAATATTATTATTATCATAGCAAACATTATATACATATATTTATAGAAAAGAATAATGTATAGACATGTGAATTTGATTATCTAATATATGTTTGATTAGTAATTATGTGTAATATATATATGTCATAATATATGTATATTTAAAATACAATATTATGGATGAACTTATTATTGTGGTTTTTATATTCTAAATATTACAGTATAAAATAATAATATAAAAATTACATAATATTTATAAGTTCTTATTATTTGAATTGTATCTATTAAAAAATGACATATATATAAATTATTATAACTATCAAACATAACATAAATAATGCTTTTTATATTAGACATTATATTATATTAAAAAGAAATAAAAAGCTTATAAAATCACCCTGAACAGTGGATCACTTGGTTCGCAGATCGATGAAGAACGCAGCTAATTGCGCGTCAACTTGTGAACTGCAGGACACATGAACATTGATATTTCGAACGCACATTGCGGTCTTGGAATAACTATTTCCAGACCACGCCTGACTGAGGGTCGTGTTCTATTTGAACTAGACTGATTGTTTTTTTTTTTAATGAAAAATAATCGTTTATAGAGTTATTCAGTACATATAATATATAAATAATTTTATATATTTTGTATTGTGCTCTTAAATATGTTAATAGTGTCACTGGTAAAGTATTGTTATATTATTATGTTATCTATTATATTATATTAATAATACTAAACCGTACACGTTTATGAAAAATAAATCATATTGTTTTACCAATATAATAATAGTATATTTCAAAACA
>CAXDIG010000056.1:17500-20000 GCA_963989225.1 Dromius quadrimaculatus
GAACCGTTAAAAATGTCGGACCCTCGTAAGAGTGTTCGTCGGGGTAACCCAAAATGACCTGGAGACGCCGTAGGGAGATCCGGAAAGAGTTTTCTTTTCTGTATAAGCGTTCGAGTTCCCTGGAATCCTCTAGCAGGGAGATAGGGTTTGGAACGCGAAGAGCACAGCAGTTGCGGCTGTGTCCGGATCGTCCCATCGGACCTTGAAAATCCAGGAGAGGGTCACGTGGAGGTGTCGCGCCGGCTCGTACCCATATCCGCAGCAGGTCTCCAAGGTGAAGAGCCTCTAGTCGATAGAATAATGTAGGTAAGGGAAGTCGGCAAATTGGATCCGTAACTTCGGGATAAGGATTGGCTCTGAGGATCGGGACGTGTCGGGCTTGGTTGCGAAGTGGGTTTCGGTTAACGTGCCGGGCCTGGGCGAGGTAATTTTATTATACTTTCGGGTATATTATTATAATCCGAGTTCGGTCCCGTGCCTTGACCTCCCATGGAACTTCCTTGCTGCAAGGCCTTACGAGTACGATGGTACGCAAGTATCAGCCGTTCGAAGTGTCCTTTTCGGCCGTCATTTAACGATCAACTCAGAACTGGCACGGACCAGGGGAATCCGACGGTCTAATTAAAACAAAGCATTGCGATGGCCCCAACGGGTGTTGACGCAATGTGATTTCTGCCCAGTGCTCTGAATGTCAACGTGAAGAAATTCAAGCAAGCGCGGGTAAACGGCGGGAGTAACTATGACCCTCCCCCACTCGAAATCCGACCAGACCCTCTTTAGGAGGCGAGTGGGGGTTATTCTGCTGGCGGCGGCCGTACGGGGCCTTGCAAGCCCTGTACACGGTCGTACTTTTTGTAACGCAGGCCCAAAATTAAGAAATAGAAGCAGAATCCGGGTGGGTCCTCTGACCCCCGGACCTGCTGTTACAACCGCAGCGTCCTCGCCTATAGCCGAGGACACTGAAGAAGTAGTTCCCCCCCCTGTAGCTCGTCATATCTGCGAACACTGTGGCTCTTCATATGCCTCTGTTCAAGGTCTCGGGCAGCACGTCCGTCATCGGCATCCCGATGAGCGGAATGCTGCGATTGAGCTTCCGTTCCAGAAGGTGAGGTGGAGTACAGAGGAGCTCCGGGTAATGGCTCGGATTGAGGCTGGTGCTGTTATTCAGGGAGGCATTCGCTTCATGAATCAGCACCTCCTCCCCCGAGTCGACGGGAGGACTCTGGAGTCGATAAAGGGTGTGAGACGGCGTGCCGATTATCGCAACATGGTTTTGGCCATTGTTGTCGATATGAGGGCGCAAGATCGCGCTCGTTTGCCGACTCCAGAGCCCCCTGTCCCGGAACCTCTGCCTCCGCCTACGCCTGACAGGAACTTGAGACCCACGCCTGCCAGCTTTGAGGACACTGTGAGGGAGATGGCTGACTTGCTAGACACCACAGAAGGGAGCAATCCTCGAGTGGCTGCTCTAGTGAGTCTGGCTAGATCTGCCCTTGCCGGGAGTGTGTCGGATCAGGCGATTTTGGCCTGGATTCGGGGCATTCCCGCTGTCCGCAAAGCTGCTAGGCCTGGGACCCAGGCTCGGTCTCAGAGAGTTCGTGTCACACCCACCCCCCCCATGTCTTTGTCTTCGAAGGCTCGAAGGAGAGAGGAATACAGAAGGGTACAGAAGCTTTGGTCGTCAAACACCAAGCGGGCAGCGCATGAGATCCTGGAGGGTCGTTCAGCCGCGAACCATACGATGGCGGAGATGGAGCCATACTGGAGGGAACTTCTGGAAACAGAGTCCCTCCCGTACGCTTCAGATGGTTCGCGGATGGACGAACTACGGGACCTCTGGCGCCCCGTTTCTGCGGAGGAAGTTACGACGTTGAATGTCCAGTCCTCCACAGCAGCGGGTCGCGATGGGCTGCAAGCGCGTACTTGGTCTGCGATTCCTCCTCACCATCGGGCTCTTCTGCTCAACACGCTGCTACTCAGCGGCCGCCTGCCCCGCGACTTGACAGTTTCCCGCACCACCTTCATCCCAAAGGTGGCGAGTCCCTCTTCCCCTAGTGATTACAGGCCGATCTCTGTGACGTCTGTAGTCGTCCGTCAACTCCACAAAATCCTAGCTTCTAGAATAACCAAACTCAACATCCTTGACGAGAGACAGCGGGCGTTTATACCGGCTGACGGGGCAATGGAAAACACCACTGTCCTGGATGCGGTTATTGCCCATGCCAGGAGAAATCTACGTGAGTGTCACGTGATAACTCTCGACATGGCCAAGGCGTTCGATACGGTGAGTCACCACGCTGTGATGGCCATCCTCCGTCAACGAGGTTTCCCCGAACCCTTCATCCATTATCTCCAATCCTACTATGACACCGCCGAAACCGTTCTCGACGTAGGCGGTGTCAGTTCTCGTCCCATCCCTGTCAAGCGTGGTGTACGACAAGGCGATCCACTTTCCCCCATGCTGTTCGATCTGGTTGTCGACTCTCTCCTTGCTGTTATT
>CAXDIG010000056.1:25000-32500 GCA_963989225.1 Dromius quadrimaculatus
TAAAATATTTTTTTTTTTTTACATTGTCATTTCACTATACGACGATGTAAAATTAAAAAAGATTTTATATCGTCAAATCATCAAAAATTCAATTTGACGATGTAAAATATTGATAAATTTTATTTTACATTGTCATTTCAATGTATGACGATGTAAAATTATAAATGATCTTTTTTACATTGTCATTTCACTACATGACGATGTAAAATAAAAAAAAATTTTATATCGTCAAATCATTGGAAATTCAATTTGACGATGTAAGATATTCATAAATTTTATTTTACATTGTCATCTCAATATATGACGAAGTAAAATTAAAAAAAATTTTATATCGTCAAATCTAATGAATTCAATTTGACGATGTAAAATTTTGAATAATTTTTTTTACATTGTCATTTCACTATATGACGATGTAAAATTAAAAAAGATTTTATATCGTCAAATCATCAAAAATTCAATTTGACGATGTAAAATATTGATAAATTTTATTTTACATTGTCATTTCACTGTATAACGATGTAAAATTATAAATGATCTTTTTTACATTGTCATTTCACTACATGACGATGTAAAATAAAAAAAAATTTTATATCGTCAAATCGTTGGAAATTCAATTTGACGATGTAAGTTATTCATAAATTTTATTTTACATTGTCATCTCAATATATGACGAAGTAAAATTAAATAAAATTTTATATCGTCAAATCATAATGAATTCAATTTGACGATGTAAAATTTTGAATAATTTTTTTTACATTGTCATTTCACTATATGACGATGTAAAATAAAAAAAAATTTTGTATCGTCAAATCGTTAAAAACTCAAATAGACGATGTAAAATATTAATAAATTTTATTTTACATTGTCATCTCAATATATGACGAGGTAAAATTAAAAAAAATTTTATATCGTCAAATCATAATGAATTCAATTTGACGATGTAAAATTTTGAATAATTTTTTTTACATTGTCATTTCACTATATGACGATGTAAAATAAAAAAAAATTTTATATCGTCAAATCGTTAAAAACTCAAATTGACGATGTAAAATTTTGATAAATTTTATTTTACATTGTCATCTCAATATATGACGAAGTAAAATTAAAAAAAATTTTATATCGTCAAATCATAATGAATAAATAATATGACGATGTAAAATTAAAAAAAATTTTATATCGTCAAATAGGTAAAAATTTAATTTGACGATGTAAAATACTAATAAATGCAAATAAATTAGTGTATAATTGATTTTCTATCGGTAACCTGACCATTGATCGCCGGTATAATATATTTTACCGTAGCTTCAATAATTTTTGGGTCAAATATGACATGGTTTGTACTATAAGGTAAGTATATGTTTTAAAAAAATTTTATTCAGTCAATTTGTTTTGAATACTATTTGACGATGTAAAATTTATATTATTATTAATTTTAAATTGTGATATTTTATGTGACGATATAAAATTTCAATTGGAAAAAAAAAAAAATTTAATTTATATTTCATATTATCAAATAAATTTGGTGTATATTTGATATTTTATTGGCAACCTAATCATTGAACGGCAGTATAAAATATTTTACCGTAGCTTCAATAATTTTTGGGTCAAATATGACATGGTTTGTACTATAAGGTAAGTATGTTGTAAATGTTTTTGCATAATTTTATAGTGTCGATAATATTTGTGAATATAGATATTTGGGTACAAAATAAATTATATAAATCCATAATATTACTTGAATTAGTGAAATTTTAACAAAATTAATAAAAATAGTTTTATAGTGTCGAATAATAAAAAAAAATTCATATATATTATTTGACGATATAAAAATATTAAAAGATTTTATATTGTCATATATTATATATATATATATTGTTAATTTATGGTTGTCAATTCATTACAAGGGTTAAAATATAATTTGGATATTTTATCGGCCACCTATCCATTACCTACCGGTATTATATATGTTACCGTGATGATAAGTATTTTTGTGTCAAATTTGACCTGATATGTATTATAGGATGATAGCTGTGTAACTCAAATGTTCAAGATATATATATTTTTATAAATTATGTTCATATATGAGTTCACATTACAGCTAGTAGGTTATGAAATTATTATAATATAAATTTTCTTTATTTAATCTATATTTTTATGTCAATACCTACGTATCATCTAGTATCAAGTATATTTATCTTATATATATTATTTTATTATATTACTTGATGCGATAACACAAATCATATTTATATATTTAAATTTTAATAATGGAATATTATGCTTTGTGGAGTGAGTTTTGTTGTGGTATTTATTTAAACATATCTAACATTAACAGAATTAATGGATTTATATATTTTGATGATGATATCTATATCCTATATGTTCTGGCTCACTATTTATGTATCCCCTACATACATGATATAATAATTATTATTATTATGGTAGTGATATCATGTTGAATTTATGGATACAGGGAACTTAGTAGGAGTGAAATATTATCCGGAGGGTTCTTTGATTATATATGTGAAATGTTGTGTCTGTTGGTAGAGGTTAGTAAGAATGAAATAATATTTCTTTCCGAAAGCTTTTCGCAATCTAGTTAGCAACAAGTAACATATTTTATTGAATATTTCATCATCTATTATTACTACCATATTAAAAATAAAAAATACTACATATATATATTATTATAAAAGAAAATGTAGTATTTTGTGTAATATGGGATGTATCATTATATAATAATACTTACGTACGATACATCTTAACACATTAAATTATTTATATAATATGAAGCAAATAATTATATTGTGAATAATATTTATAATATAATAATGGAACATTCGCTTATTGAATTTATATTTGGCTTTTATATTATTATTGTGTAACAGGATATACGTCCACTGACTTACGCACGTTAATCCTAACACGTTAAATTATATATTTTTTATATATATATAAGGCATATCTCAGGAAGAATAATAATTATAAAAATTATATTATATGGTTATTTTTTGTTTTTCCTGAAATATGGCGTGGTCAACAGCATATTTGCGGGTGAACGTTTTCATACGTATGACTCTTATGCAAATAATATAAAATAAAAAAATCCTATAAGTTCTATTATAGGTAATTTACAACAACTTACAACATACCGAGTGAGAATATGTTTATTTAAACTATTTTTTTAATAGTAGAAAAATAAACAATAATACGTTATTTTTACAAAGACGCTAATTTATCTAGCGATGAATTTTATAAAGAGTAAAGTGATATCAAATGAAATATATTTGGGACATTATGACCCGTAAATTTTGGTCAATTGTGTGACCAGTTGTCTGCAATAAATTTTGTAGACTATAAACTCTTATATATTATTAGTCAAATGTGTGACTAGTTGTCTGCAATATTTTGTAGACTGTAAACTCTTATAAATTTATACTATGTTATAAATATAGAAAATATTTTATTATATTTTCTTGAACTGTTATTAATAAATATATACTTATTTTTATATAAATAATATATAAAACAGTTCCCTGGTTGATCCTGCCAGTAGTCATATGCTTGTCTCAAAGATTAAGCCATGCATGTCTAAGTACAAACTATATTAAAGTGAAACCGCGAAAGGCTCATTAAATCAGTTATGGTTCCTTAGATCGTACCACAATTACTTGGATAACTGTGGTAATTCTAGAGCTAATACATGCAAACAGAGCTCTGACCGGAGACGGAAGGAGTGCTTTTATTAGATCAAAACCAATCGGCGTCGGTAGCGTTTAGGCGTTATCGTTCGTCGCTCAATAAATGGTGAATCTGAATAACTTTATGCTGATCGCATGGTCTTGTACCGGCGACGCATCTTTCAAATGTCTGCCTTATCAACTGTCGATGGTAGGATCTGCGCCTACCATGGTTGTAACGGGTAACGGGGAATCAGGGTTCGATTCCGGAGAGGGAGCCTGAGAAACGGCTACCACATCCAAGGAAGGCAGCAGGCGCGCAAATTACCCACTCCCGGCACGGGGAGGTAGTGACGAAAAATAACGATACGGGACTCATCCGAGGCCCCGTAATCGGAATGAGTACACTTTAAATCCTTTAACAAGGACCAATTGGAGGGCAAGTCTGGTGCCAGCCGCCGCGGTAATTCCAGCTCCAATAGCGTATATTAAAGTTGTTGCGGTTAAAAAGCTCGTAGTTGAATTTGTGTCCCGCACTGTCGGTTCACCGCCCGCGGTGCTAACTGGCATGATTGTGGGACGTCCTGCCGGTGGATGTAAGTGAGAGATTTCGGTCTTTTGCACATCCGACTTATAAATCCTGTCGCGGTGCTCTTAATTGAGTGTCGAGGCGGGCCGGCACGTTTACTTTGAACAAATTAAAGTGCTCAAAGCAGGCTAATTAATGCCTGAATAATTAGTGCATGGAATAATGGAACAGGACCTTGGTTCTATTTTGTTGGTTTTCGGAACCCCAAGGTAATGATTAATAGGGACAGGTGGGGGCATTCGTATTGCGACGTTAGAGGTGAAATTCTTGGATCGTCGCAAGACGGACTAAAGCGAAAGCATTTGCCAAAAATGTTTTCATTAATCAAGAACGAAAGTCAGAGGTTCGAAGGCGATCAGATACCGCCCTAGTTCTGACCATAAACGATGCCAGCTAGCGATCCGCCAAAGTTCCTCCGATGACTTGGCGGGCAGCTTTCGGGAAACCAAAGCTTTTGGGTTCCGGGGGAAGTATGGTTGCAAAGCTGAAACTTAAAGGAATTGACGGAAGGGCACCACCAGGAGTGGAGCCTGCGGCTTAATTTGACTCAACACGGGAAACCTCACCAGGCCCAGACACTGGAAGGATTGACAGATTGAGAGCTCTTTCTTGATTCAGTGGGTGGTGGTGCATGGCCGTTCTTAGTTGGTGGAGCGATTTGTCTGGTTAATTCCGATAACGAACGAGACTCTAGCCTACTAAATAGACGTTTCACTTACCAGTATCTCGAAGGCTCACATCTCTCGTTTCTTTACTGCACATCTCCAGCATTTCGGTGTTTGGTTGGTGTGTGGTGGGCGGGAGTTTGTGGTTTTTACTACTGGCGTACATATAATTCTTCTTAGAGGGACAGGCGGCTTCTAGCCGCACGAGATTGAGCAATAACAGGTCTGTGATGCCCTTAGATGTTCTGGGCCGCACGCGCGCTACACTGAAGGAATCAGCGTGTCTTCCCTGGCCGAAAGGTCCGGGTAACCCGCTGAACCTCCTTCGTGCTAGGGATTGGGGCTTGCAATTATTCCCCATGAACGAGGAATTCCCAGTAAGCGCGAGTCATAAGCTCGCGTTGATTACGTCCCTGCCCTTTGTACACACCGCCCGTCGCTACTACCGATTGAATGATTTAGTGAGGTCTTCGGACTGGTACGCGGTGATGTTTCGACATTACCGATGTCGCTGGGAAGATGACCAAACTTGATTATTTAGAGGAAGTAAAAGTCGTAACAAGGTTTCCGTAGGTGAACCTGCGGAAGGATCATTAACGTATTAAATATTAGTTAATACTTATATTTTATACCAAATCCTTATTTATGTATTATATTACTAATACAAAAATATATCAAAAAGAAAAATTAAATTTATAATAAATTTTTTCTTTCCTTTCATACATATAATTAATAATATGTTATATATTTATTTTATGAAAGGTTTTCTTTTTTTTTTTTTATTATTATATATTTTAAATATATTTTACCATTCTTATGAAAAAGTATATGGTTGTAAAATATTCTATCATATTATGTATTTACACCATTATACAATATATTAATATATGGTATCTTTATATATTTAAAAAAAAAATATATATTTTGCTTATATTAAATACTAAATGAATTATATAATTATTTTATGATACTATATTCATTTTAGTATTGTTAATATTATGAGCAAACAAGTAAAAAATATTTTGGTATTTTGGGTACCTACGTAACCAATATCTATTATATTAAAAAGCATTATTTATCTATATTTTTCATAATTGAAAATAGATGGATATATTTATAATATGCTTAAATATTATTATTTATGATATTTTTATATGTTACGGAAGTGTAATAAACATATATATTATAACATAAAAATATATAAGTTATAAATACTTATATATTATATTTATATGTTTCATTATACGTGGGTCGTAAAGGATTCTATCGCCCAAACCAAATAATTTACAATGATTGTGAACAACAAAAATGTAATATTTTTTGTGGAAGAGGTTTACAAAAAAAAAAATATCTATACATTTAATATGTTTTTTTTATATGTTATATGTTTGAAATGATTATTCTTACTGAGAACAATGAAAAATTTATAGAAAATTCTTATGGGTACTATATTATATTATAGAAAAATCCATTTGAATTTTATTATAACCTCAAATAGGCATTGTTCGTATTCAAGTAAAATATTATTATTATCATAGCAAACATTATATACATATATTTATAGAAAAGAATAATGTATAGACATGTGAATTTGATTATCTAATATATGTTTGATTAGTAATTATGTGTAATATATATATGTCATAATATATGTATATTTAAAATACAATATTATGGATGAACTTATTATTGTGGTTTTTATATTCTAAATATTACAGTATAAAATAATAATATAAAAATTACATAATATTTATAAGTTCTTATTATTTGAATTGTATCTATTAAAAAATGACATATATATAAATTATTATAACTATCAAACATAACATAAATAATGCTTTTTATATTAGACATTATATTATATTAAAAAGAAATAAAAAGCTTATAAAATCACCCTGAACAGTGGATCACTTGGTTCGCAGATCGATGAAGAACGCAGCTAATTGCGCGTCAACTTGTGAACTGCAGGACACATGAACATTGATATTTCGAACGCACATTGCGGTCTTGGAATAACTATTTCCAGACCACGCCTGACTGAGGGTCGTGTTCTATTTGAACTAGACTGATTGTTTTTTTTTTTAATGAAAAATAATCGTTTATAGAGTTATTCAGTACATATAATATATAAATAATTTTATATATTTTGTATTGTGCTCTTAAATATGTTAATAGTGTCACTGGTAAAGTATTGTTATATTATTATGTTATCTATTATATTATATTAATAATACTAAACCGTACACGTTTATGAAAAATAAATCATATTGTTTTACCAATATAATAATAGTATATTTCAAAACAAAATAATATTGATTATTTCGTTAATGCATATATATAATTTATATTGGCAACAAATTGATGTATCCATGAATTGTTTTATATAACATTTTAAGGTATAATAATTATATTAAGACATCAATATATAATAGTTGCATCAAATATGTAGAAATTTTCATTATTCTATTATTAGAAATATACACAAAATAATATAATTATTATTTTTTTTTTTTTTGGTAAAATAGTTTTATTTTTCATTAATATTAAAATATGTTGTATAATTTTA
>CAXDIG010000056.1:37500-39893 GCA_963989225.1 Dromius quadrimaculatus
CGCAAAGCGAGCTCGGCCTGTCAATTGAAACAAGAAACCGTGCTCGCAAAGCTAGTTCGGCCTGTCAATAATATTTGATTATTATTATTTAATTATTTTCATTGATAAGCTGTCGCTGCCGTGCGAGCGATGCTGCTTTCGTTGAAAATAAGCAGCTGTGCTCGCGAAGCGAGCTCGGCCTGTTAATTTTATTTGATTATTATTATTTAATTTTTCTTATTGATAAACTGTCGCTGCCGAGCGAGCGATGCTACTTTCGCGAAGCGAGCTCGGCCGCTAATATTATCTGATTATTAATATTATTATCAATATTATCATTTTTTTTTTTTTTTTATCATTAATACTTTTTTTAAAGATTGAGTTGAATTTTTTTTTTGCGTTTTCCCAAATATCTTTATCGCAGGCAATGGCTTGTTCACCGTGTATTGTGTGTAAACGTGAGAATAGACATAATATGCGTGTATTATGTGAAGATGGAGGGAGGGGCGAAGAGAGTGTCCATGTCTACCTATAACACCTAAAAAATAATTAAAATATTCATATAAATTAACAAAAAAAAGGAATAATTTATTTTTATTTTTCCCAAATATCTTTATCGCAAGCAATGGAGCGTTGACCAATATTGTGTGTATATTGAAAATTGATGTATAATATGCATGTGAAATAAGTTAAGCTGAACGGGTAAAGTGTGTGTTTATAACTACTAATATTACTTTTGAAACAATAATAATTTTTATAAAAATTAAATTTGAAAAGAGAAGAGAAAAAATATTCTGTATTTTCCCAAATATCTTTATCGCAAGCAATGGCTTGTTGACCGTATTATGTGTATATTGAAAATATACATATAATTATAATGCATGTGAGTAAAAGTGAAGGTGTATAGGTAAAGAGTGTTGTTTATGACTACTTATATTACATTTGAGACAATTATAATTTACATGATAGTTAAAAAAAAGCCCAAATTTTTTTTTTGTATTTTCCCAAATATCTCTATCGCAACCAATGGTTTGATGAACGTATTGTGTGTAAACTGGAAATATATGTTTTCATATACTATTTGACGATGTAAAATTCCTATTGAGATATGTTTATATCGTCAAATCATTATGAATTCAATTTGACGATGTAAAATATAAAATATTTTTTTTTTTTTACATTGTCATTTCACTATACGACGATGTAAAATTAAAAAAGATTTTATATCGTCAAATCATCAAAAATTCAATTTGACGATGTAAAATATTGATAAATTTTATTTTACATTGTCATTTCAATGTATGACGATGTAAAATTATAAATGATCTTTTTTACATTGTCATTTCACTACATGACGATGTAAAATAAAAAAAAATTTTATATCGTCAAATCATTGGAAATTCAATTTGACGATGTAAGATATTCATAAATTTTATTTTACATTGTCATCTCAATATATGACGAAGTAAAATTAAAAAAAATTTTATATCGTCAAATCTAATGAATTCAATTTGACGATGTAAAATTTTGAATAATTTTTTTTACATTGTCATTTCACTATATGACGATGTAAAATTAAAAAAGATTTTATATCGTCAAATCATCAAAAATTCAATTTGACGATGTAAAATATTGATAAATTTTATTTTACATTGTCATTTCACTGTATAACGATGTAAAATTATAAATGATCTTTTTTACATTGTCATTTCACTACATGACGATGTAAAATAAAAAAAAATTTTATATCGTCAAATCGTTGGAAATTCAATTTGACGATGTAAGTTATTCATAAATTTTATTTTACATTGTCATCTCAATATATGACGAAGTAAAATTAAATAAAATTTTATATCGTCAAATCATAATGAATTCAATTTGACGATGTAAAATTTTGAATAATTTTTTTTACATTGTCATTTCACTATATGACGATGTAAAATAAAAAAAAATTTTGTATCGTCAAATCGTTAAAAACTCAAATAGACGATGTAAAATATTAATAAATTTTATTTTACATTGTCATCTCAATATATGACGAGGTAAAATTAAAAAAAATTTTATATCGTCAAATCATAATGAATTCAATTTGACGATGTAAAATTTTGAATAATTTTTTTTACATTGTCATTTCACTATATGACGATGTAAAATAAAAAAAAATTTTATATCGTCAAATCGTTAAAAACTCAAATTGACGATGTAAAATTTTGATAAATTTTATTTTACATTGTCATCTCAATATATGACGAAGTAAAATTAAAAAAAATTTTATATCGTCAAATCATAATGAATAAATAATATGACGATGTAAAATTAAAAAAAATTTTATATCGTCAAATAGGTAAAAATTTAATTTGACGATGTAAAATACTAATAAATGCAAATAAATTAGTGTATAATTGATTTTCTAT
>CAXDIG010000057.1:0-24454 GCA_963989225.1 Dromius quadrimaculatus
TCATATTTCGTGTTCTCAGAGCGCTATCTGCGGTTATATGAAGTTTGAAATAAGTCAAAATTACCACATTCTGAGCAGTGTCAAAGTATCGCAAATCACATAAATCCATCCAATACAACATAATACGCATGAATCCGTCCTCAATTGCACAAAATTCTGCGTTTCCAGCGAGTTATCAGCGTTTTTTCTGGGTCTCGTTGAGAAATTTTCGACTCTGTAAATCTGCTCAGAAATAAGATTTTGCTTCAAAAGTGCGTTATATGGCAGAATCTAGCACCAAATACATCATATTTCGTGTTTTTAGAGTGCTATTTGCAGTTTCACAAACTTTGGAATAAGTCGAAATCACGCTTTTCCTCGCAGATTTTCACAATCAAGAGGTTCATATTCCCATTCAGAACCTCATAATATGTATGAATCTATCAGCAAGAACAACATATTTCGTGTTTTCAGAGCGCTATCTGCAGTTATATGAAGTTTGAAATAAGTCAGAATTACCACATTCTGAGCAGTTTCAAAGTATCGCAAATCACATAAATCTATCCACTACAACATAATACGCATGAATCTGTCCTCAAATGCATAAAATTTTGCGTTTCCAGCGAGTTATCCGCGTTCATTCCGAGACTTGTTAAGAAATTTTTGACTCTGTAAATCTGCTTAGAAGCAAGATTTTGCTTCAAAAGTGCGTTATATGGCAGAATCTAGCACCAAATACATCATATTTCGTGTTTTCAGAGTGCTATTTGCAGTTTTGCAAATTTTGGAATAGGTCGAAATCACGCTATTCCGCGGAAATTTTCACAATCAAAAAGTTCATATTCCTATTCAGGACCTTATATTATGTATGAATCTTTCGACAAAAACATCATATTTCGTGTTTCCAGAACGCTATCTGCAGTTATATGAAGTTTGAAATAAGTCAAAATTACCACATTCTGAACAGTTCCAAAGTATCGCAAATCACATAAATCTATCCAATACAACATAATACGCATGAATCCGTCCTCAAATGCACAGAATTATGCGTTTCCAGCAAGTTATCAGCGTTTTTTCTGAGTCTCGTTGACAAATTTTTGACTCTGTTAATCTGCTCAGAAGCAAGATTTAGCTTCAAAAGTGCGTTATATGGCAGAATCTAGCACCAAATACATCATATTTCGTGATTTTTGAATGCCATTTGCAGTTTTACAGACTTTGGAATAAGTCGAGATCATGCTTTTCAGCGCTGATTTTCACAATCAAAAAGATCATATTTCTATTCAGGACCTCATAATATGTATGAATCTATCGACGAAAACTTCATATTTCTTGTTTTCAGAGCGCTAGCTGCAGTAATATGAAGTTTGAAATAAGTCAAAATTACCACATTCTGAACAGTTCCATAGTACCGCAAATCACATAAATCCATCCAATACAACATATTACGCATGAATCCGTCCTCAAATGCACAAAATTTTGCGTTTCCAGCGAGTTATCAGGGATTTTTCTGAGTCTCTTCGAGAAATTTTTAACTCTGTAAATCTGCTCAGAAGCAAGATTTTGCTTCAAAAGTGCGTTCTATGGCAGAATCTAGCACCAAATACGTCAGATTTCGTGTTTTTAGAGTGCTACTTGCAGTTTTACAAACTTTGGAATAAGTCGAAATCACGCTTTCCCTCGCAGATTTTCACAATCAAAAAGTTCATATTCCTATTCAGGACCTCATAATATGTATGAGTCTATCGACAACAATATCATATTTCATGTTTTCAGAGCGCTATCTGCGGTTATATGAAGTTTGAAATAAGTCAAAATTACCACATTCTAAGCAGTTTCAAAGTATCGCAAATCACATAAATCCATCCAATACAACATAATACGCATGAATCCGTCCATAATTGCACAAAATTTTGCGTTTCCAGCAAGTTATCAGCGTTTTTTCTAAGTCTCGTTGAGAAATTTTCGTGTTTTCAGAGCGCTATCTGCAGTTATATGAAGTTTGAAATAAGTCAGAATTACCACATTCTAAGCAGTTTCAAAGTATCGCAAATCTCATAAATCTACACGGAGAGAAAACCATTGTACTACGTAAAATAAATATCATATTTCTTAGTACAAATCATGATACAAAAGGGACAACAATGGAAACATTTTATAAGATACAATGTACGCATCGTAGAAATTGTATTATATTTTATTGTAAAAATTGATACAATACAAACATTGTTAAATCTAAAATATAAGATATTTTTGACGGTACAATTTGTTTTAGTAAAATTTAAAAAAAGTTTTACAATTCAAATTGTACTGTATATATATATTTTTTCTACGATCACTATAGAAAACAACATATTTCTCATACAAAACACAACTAGAAAACTTACAATTTCACATAACTGTGCGAAAAGTCGTGAGAAATGATTTCTCACACCAGTTTGACCAACTTATGTATTGATGATTCATTCTGAATATTCTTTAGGTGATATATATGATATATTCAGCTAGATTATTGATAAATATCACGGACTTGATATAAATCTCTGTTTGCTCTTTTATAAGCCACATTTATATAACAAAATTGCACTTAGTTCTGTTGGAATTATTTTCTTATTCTTGTAATATATATTTCGAAGGTTGGCAACACTACGAATCACAACTGTCAAATTGAAGCAGACAACACACGTTCCATCACATTCTGTTGAAATCGAGAAATTATGTATGTAATTATTGTATCATAACGAAAATCAGATATCCACGAATATCATTACTGCAGTTGGAAAATGGTTAGTGACAAAAATTTAGAAAACACGCTACCCGAGATCACAGAAAACTCTAACTAATGAACCAATCAGAAGGTCGCTTGGTGAGAGTGGGCCAATCAGATACAATCTTTCCGTAGTTTGCAACAATTAGATTACACAACAATGAAATGTCAGTCAACTGATAGAAAATATATCAATAATGTTCCAAATCATAGCTAAAATTAATGTCACAATAAATAAGCAGAGCAAACAATTAAAATGCCTAAATTATTTTACATTTGTGAAAATAGCTTTAAAATCTCAGTTATACGAATGATTTACCTACATATTTCATTAAAAACTGTGATCGTAGAAAAAGTATAGTGTACAACACGTATAGAATCACCCATTTCACACTTGTGTGATTCCAGCACTCGACTCCGTCTCGTACTGAAAATTACACACCTCGTGTGAAATAGGTAATTTTCTATACTTGTTGTACAATATACTATTGTCTCAGTCGTACAATAT
Source organism: Dromius quadrimaculatus (assembly GCA_963989225.1). Lineage (NCBI taxonomy): Eukaryota > Metazoa > Arthropoda > Insecta > Coleoptera > Carabidae > Dromius > Dromius quadrimaculatus. The sequence continues at coordinate 3,255 of CAXDIG010000057.1, forward strand.
GATATTATACGTCATAGGATATATTCATAAATTCTTATTGTATTGTATATGATTTATTTATTGTTGGTATGTATCAATACGTTATAAGCTTTACAATATTTTTATATAAATTTTTTATAGAGAAATATAATCAAATAACAAAAAATCTTCACTTAGATGCTAGACAATGTGGAATGAATAATCAAGTTACAATTTATAAAATTGTTACCAAACAAAAAATGTACTATACATTATTATCACTGTAACTATCGATAAACTACTTAGGACCAGTTTCACCAAACCCAGTTAAATTTATCCAGAGGTTATTTTATACGAAAACTATTGATTGTAACTATAGTTATACTAACTCAAAATAACCTCTAGATAAATTCAACTGATTTTGGTGAAACCGGGCCTAAGTAGACTAATTTGAACGCATGCTCAAGTATTCCTTACCATTCACATATGTTTTTTTTTACTATGGGATGAATACTCAAGAGATCTGTCTGTAAAATATGGACACTTTGATTCGATGGCTCGACTTCATAAGCAAAAATATGTGAAAAAAAACATACTGCATGTAATTTATTGCAAACGAAAGTAACTGTGTTATTATTAATTAAAATATGAGTTATTCTTCCGAAGACTGGTAACTCATCGATGTCAATATATAAATAATACCCTGTTTTATATAAAGTGCCATAGACTTCAACCCAATTAACACTTTTCAACTTTTCTTTCGAATCCACGCCATCAGCAATAATATCATTAAGTATGACAATACTATTTTGTTTTGGAATTATGATATTCTCTGTGAAACCAATTTTATTTAAAAACCTGTTGGCCACTTTCAATTGATTCCGTACCGCAAGAGAATAACTGATATTTTTTGGTCTATAAGGTATGAAGTAAGTAGAAGATTTTTCTGTTGGAAATAACTTTACGATCTCTTCTGCAGCTTTTATGAAAGCATGAGAAGGAATTCTACAGAAAAAAAACTCGTTAAAATTCACCTAAATGTACTTTCAGTCATGCAATACCTGTTATTGGTATAAATTTTCAATAGATGATCCACAACCACCGTTGTTATTACTTTTCTACATGAGTTATCAACATTAGTCTTCAGCAGAGCAGTTCTTCCTTCAAAATTGTTCTTGAAAACAGATTCCAGTCCCTTGAAGTACAATATAAATTATTATTGAGAGAATTCATTAGTTTATATAATATAATTACTTCGGGAAAAATATCAGACGGAAGAGATGCACAATACAGGGGTGCTACTGTTGGCATAGGTGGAGGAGGCGGTGGCATCAGCTCTGCAGATTTACTTAGTAGTGTGCCGTTTTGATCCACTTCAAAATATAATTCTTCGAAATCTGCATCAGTAAGAGATAGAGTACTGGTAGTGCTATCAGATTTTTTCTCTTCAGCGTTAATCTATAAAAATATAACCGGAATAATGACGTCAAAAAAGAGAACAAACTGCTGTTTATACATTCCCCAAATTAAAGAAACTTCTATCGTAATAAAAAAGTGAAAATGAGATAAAGTGTGCAATAAATGATAATCATGAACAATTATACCACAAAATATTTGTGTTTTTTATGGAATAGTTTTTTTAACTCAAGGTTTATATAGAATTTTGTTTTATGAGACATACAATACTCTCTTGTTCTTCTCTGTATGATTTTAATTTCGCAAAAAACTTTATACGCAGACCAGTTTTCGATACTATTTTCTCTACGTCTGATTCTTGTAACAAATCGAAGGCTTCCTTGTCAATACCTTCACCTAGAATAAGAAAAATTTTGTTCCCATATCTATTTGTGCTACTTATTATCAAATAATGAATTCTAAATATAACCTTACCTTCAAACGTTGCAATAAGTTCTTGCAATTGCCAATCTTCTAGTTTGTTTCTAACAAAGTCATCCGCCATTGTGCACTGTAAACCAAATGTACTTCACCGCACTAAGTCAGAGTTGAAAATGATATAAAACGGTTTTACGCACAAGCTGGAGCTTGTCAGCACTGTTTACAATATTATATTATACCACTTGAAAAAATGTACAATGCACATTGTACAAATAAAGAGTGGGATGTAAAATGTATCAATACTCATTATATTATGTATAACGTAGAATTTTAAGAAGACTTTTGCAATATATTGTTTTAAACTGAATAAAAATTATATTGTAAAAAGATTTATTTATTAATTTCATTGTCAAGTATGAAACATTTGTTGTATGAGATAGTATAAATGATAGTACAACAAAAATATATGAAATATAAACAACCCTTTTGTACAAGGAATAATACTATATTATTAATTTCATTATTTGTATTATATGTTCTATGATACTCGTTTTTATAATAAATTTCTTATAATGCATTTCTCTCCGTGTACCCAATGCAACATAATACGCATGAATCCGTCCTCAAATGCACAAATTTTGCGTTTCCAGCGAGTTATCAGCGTTTTTTCTGAGTCTCGTTGAGAAATTTTTGACTCTGTTAATCTGCTCAAAAGCAAGATTTTGCTTCAAAAGTGCGTTATATGGCAGAATCTAGCACCAAACACATCATATTCCGTGTTTTTAGAGTGCTATTTGCAGTTTTACAAACTTTGGAATGAGTCGAAATCACGCTCTCCCGCGCAAATTTTCACAATCAAAAGGTTCATATTCTTATCCAGGACCTCATAATATGTAAGAATCTTCCGACAAAAACATCATATTTCGTGTTTTCAGAGCGCCATTTGCAGTTACATGACGTTTGAAATAAGTCAAAATCACCTCATTCTGAGCAGTTTCAAAGTATCGCAAATCACATAAATCTATCCAATACAACATATTACGCATGAATCCGTCTTCAAATGCACAAAACTTCGCGTTTCCAGCGAGTTATCAGCGTTTTTTCTGAGTCTCGTTGAGAAATTTTTGAATCTGTAAATCTGCTCAGAAGCAGGATTTTGCTTCAAAACTGCGTTCTATGGCAGAATCTAGCACCAAATACGTCATATTTCGTGTTTTTAGATTGCTACTTGCAGTTTTACAAACTTTGGAATAAGTCGAAATCACGCTTTTCCGCGCAGATTTTCACAATCAAAAAGTTCATATTCCTATTCAGGACCTCATAATAAGTACGAATCTTCCGACAAAAACATCATATTTCGTGTTTTCAGAGCGCTATTTGCAGTTACATGAAGTTTGAAATAAGTCAAAATCACCTCATTCTGAGCAGTTTCAAAGTATCGCAAATCACATAAATCTATCCAATACAACATATTACGCATGAATCCGTCCTCAAATGCACAAAATTTCGCGTTTCCAGCGAGTTATCAGCGTTTTTTCTGAGTCTCGTTGAGAAATTTTTGATTCTGTAAATCTGCTCAGAAGCAAGATTTTGCTCCAAAACTGCGTTCTATGGCAGAATCTAGCACCAAATACGTCATATTTCGTGTTTTTAGATTGCTACTTGCAGTTTTACAAACTTTGGAATAAGTCGAAATCACGCTTTTCCGCGGAAATTTTCACAATCAAAAAGTTCATATTCCTATTCAGGACCTTATATTATGTATGAATCTTTCGACAAAAACATCATATTTCGTGTTTCCAGAACGCTATCTGCAGTTATATGAAGTTTGAAATAAGTCAAAATTACCACATTCTGAACAGTTCCAAAGTATCGCAAATCACATAAATCTATCCAATACAACATAATACGCATGAATCCGTCCTCAAATGCACAGAATTATGCGTTTCCAGCAAGTTATCAGCGTTTTTTCTGAGTCTCGTTGACAAATTTTTGACTCTGTTAATCTGCTCAGAAGCAAGATTTAGCTTCAAAAGTGCGTTATATGGCAGAATCTAGCACCAAATACATCATATTTCGTGATTTTTGAATGCCATTTGCAGTTTTACAGACTTTGGAATAAGTCGAGATCATGCTTTTCAGCGCTGATTTTCACAATCAAAAAGATCATATTTCTATTCAGGACCTCATAATATGTATGAATCTATCGACGAAAACTTCATATTTCTTGTTTTCAGAGCGCTAGCTGCAGTAATATGAAGTTTGAAATAAGTCAAAATTACCACATTCTGAACAGTTCCATAGTACCGCAAATCACATAAATCCATCCAATACAACATATTACGCATGAATCCGTCCTCAAATGCACAAAATTTTGCGTTTCCAGCGAGTTATCAGGGATTTTTCTGAGTCTCTTCGAGAAATTTTTAACTCTGTAAATCTGCTCAGAAGCAAGATTTTGCTTCAAAAGTGCGTTCTATGGCAGAATCTAGCACCAAATACGTCAGATTTCGTGTTTTTAGAGTGCTACTTGCAGTTTTACAAACTTTGGAATAAGTCGAAATCACGCTTTCCCTCGCAGATTTTCACAATCAAAAAGTTCATATTCCTATTCAGGACCTCATAATATGTATGAGTCTATCGACAACAATATCATATTTCATGTTTTTAGAGCGCTATCTGCGGTTATATGAAGTTTGAAATAAGTCAAAATTACCACATTCTAAGCAGTTTCAAAGTATCGCAAATCACATAAATCCATCCAATACAACATAATACGCATGAATCCGTCCATAATTGCACAAAATTTTGCGTTTCCAGCAAGTTATCAGCGTTTTTTCTAAGTCTCGTTGAGAAATTTTCGTGTTTTCAGAGCGCTATCTGCAGTTATATGAAGTTTGAAATAAGTCAGAATTACCACATTCTGAGCAGTTTCAAAGTATCGCAAATCTCATAAATCTACCCAATGCAACATAATACGCATGAATCCGTCCTCAAATGCACAAATTTTGCGTTTCCAGCGAGTTATCAGCGTTTTTTCTGAGTCTCGTTGAGAAATTTTTGACTCTGTTAATCTGCTCAAAAGCAAGATTTTGCTTCAAAAGTGCGTTATATGGCAGAATCTAGCACCAAACACATCATATTCCGTGTTTTTAGAGTGCTATTTGCAGTTTTACAAACTTTGGAATGAGTCGAAATCACGCTTTCCCGCGCAAATTTTCACAATCAAAAGGTTCATATTCTTATCCAGGACCTCATAATATGTATGAATCTTCCGACAAAAACATCATATTTCGTGTTTTCAGAGCGCCATTTGCAGTTACATGACGTTTGAAATAAGTCAAAATCACCTCATTCTGAGCAGTTTCAAAGTATCGCAAATCACATAAATCTATCCAATACAACATATTACGCATGAATCCGTCTTCAAATGCACAAAACTTCGCGTTTCCAGCGAGTTATCAGCGTTTTTTCTGAGTCTCGTTGAGAAATTTTTGAATCTGTAAATCTGCTCAGAAGCAGGATTTTGCTTCAAAACTGCGTTCTATGGCAGAATCTAGCACCAAATACGTCATATTTCGTGTTTTTAGATTGCTACTTGCAGTTTTACAAACTTTGGAATAAGTCGAAATCACGCTTTTCCGCGCAGATTTTCACAATCAAAAAGTTCATATTCCTATTCAGGACCTCATAATAAGTACGAATCTTCCGACAAAAACATCATATTTCGTGTTTTCAGAGCGCTATTTGCAGTTACATGAAGTTTGAAATAAGTCAAAATCACCTCATTCTGAGCAGTTTCAAAGTATCGCAAATCACATAAATCTATCCAATACAACATATTACGCATGAATCCGTCCTCAAATGCACAAAATTTCGCGTTTCCAGCGAGTTCTCAGCGTTTTTTCTGAGTCTCGTTGAGAAATTTTTTGATTCTGTAAATCTGCTCAGAAGCAAGATTTTGCTCCAAAACTGCGTTCTATGGCAGAATCTAGCACCAAATACGTCATATTTCGTGTTTTTAGATTGCTACTTGCAGTTTTACAAACTTTGGAATAAGTCGAAATCACGCTTTTCCGCGCAGATTTTCACAATCAAAAAGTTCATATTCCTATTCAAGACCTCATAATATGTATGAATCTATCGACAAAAACATCATATTTCGTGATTTCAGAGCGCTATCTGCAGTTATATGAAGTTTGAAATAAGTCTAAATTACCACATTCTGAGCAGTTTCAAAGTATCGCAAATCACATAAATCTGTCCAATACAACATAATACGCATGAATACGTCCTCAAATGCACAAAATTTTGCGTTTCCAGCGAGTTATCAGTGTTTTTCCTGAGTCTCGTTGAGAAATTTTTGACTCTGTAAATCTGCTCAGAAGTAAGATTTTGCTTCAAAACTGCGTTCTATGGCAGAATCTAGCACCAAATACGTCATATTTCGTGTTTTTAGATTGCTACTTGCAGTTCTACAAACTTTGGAATAAGTCGAAATCACGCTTCTCCGCGCAGATTTTCACAATCAAAAAGTTCATATTCCTATTCAGGACCTCATAATATGTATGAATCTATCGACAAAGACATCATATTTCGTGTTCTCAGAGCGCTATCTGCAGTTATATGAAGTTTGAAATAAGTCAAAATTACCACATTCTGAGTAGTTTCAAAGTATCGCAAATCACATGAATCTATCCAATGCAAAATTATACGCATGAATTCGTCCTCAAATGCACAAAATTTTGCGTTTCCAGCGAGTTATCAGCGTTTTTTCTGGGTCTCGTTGAGAAATTTTCGACTCTGTAAATCTGCTCAGAAGTAAGATTTTGCTTCAAAAGTGCGTTATATGGCTGAATCTTGCACCAAATACATCATATTCCGTATTTTTAGAGTGCTATTTGCAGTTTTACAAATTTTGGAATAAGTCGAAATCATACTATTCCGCGCCGATTATCACAATCAAAAAGTTCATATTCCTATTCAGGACCTCCTAATATGTACGAGTCTTCCGACAAAAACATCATATTTCGTGTTTTCAGAGCGCTATTTGCAGTTACATGTAGTTTGAAATAAGTCAAGATCATCTTATTCTGAGCAGTTTAAAAGTATCGCAAATCACATAAATCTATCCAATACAACATATTTCGCATGAATCCGTCCTCAAATGCACAAAATTTTGCGTTTACAGCGAGTTATCAGCGTTTTTTCTGAGTCTCGTTGAGCAATTTTTGAATCTATAAATCTGCTCAGAAGCAAGATTTTGCTTCAAAAGTGCGTTATATGGCAGAATCTAGCACCAAATACATCATATTTCGTGTTTTTAAAGTGCTATTTGCAGTTTAACAAACTTTGGAATAAGTCGAAATCACGCTTTTCCGCGAAGATTTTCACAATCAAAAAGTTCATATTCCTATCCAGGACCTCATAATATGTATGAATCTATCAACAAATACATCATATTCCTTGTTTTCAGAGCGCTACCTGCAGTTATATGAAGTTTAAAATAAGTCCAAATTACCACATTCTGAGCTGTTTCAAAGTATCGCAAATCACAGAAATCTATCCAATACAACATATTACGCATGTATCCGTCCTCAAATGCACAAAATTTCGCGTTTTCCAGCGAGTTATCAGCGTTTTTTCTGAGTCTCGTTGAGAAATTTTTGACTCTGTAAATCTGCTCAGAAGCAAGATTCTGCTTCAAAAGTGCGTTTTATGGCAGAATCTAGCACCAAAGACATCATATTCCGTGTTTTTAGAGTGCTATTTGCAATTTTCAAAAAGTTCATATTCCTATTCAGGACCTCATAATAAGTACGAATCTTCCGACAAAAACATCATATTTCGTGTTTTCAGAGCGCTATTTGCAGTTACATGAAGTTTGAAATAAGTCAAAATCACCTCATTCTGAGCAGTTTCAAAGTATCGCAAATCACATAAATCTATCCAATACAACATATTACGCATGAATCCGTCCTCAAATGCACAAAAATTTCGCGTTTCCAGCGAGTTATCAGCGTTTTTTCTGAGTCTCGTTGAGAAATTTTTGATTCTGTAAATCTGCTCAGAAGCAAGATTTTGCGTCAAAAGTGCGTTACATGGCAGAATCTAGCACCAAATACGTCACATTTCGTGTTTAAAGAGTGCTATTTGCAGTTTTACAAACTTTGGAATAAGTCGAAATCACGCTATTCCGCGCAGATTCTCACAATCAAAAAGTTTATATTCCTATTCAGGACCTCATAATATGTATGAATCTATCGACAAAAACATCATATTTCGTGATTTCAGAGCGCTATCTGCAGTTATATGAAGTTTGAAATAAGTCTAAATTACCACATTCTGAGCAGTTTCAAAGTATCGCAAATCACATAAATCTGTCTAATACAACATGATACGCATGAATACGTCCTCAAATGCACAAAATTTTGCGTTTCCAGCGAGTTATCAGTGTTTTTCCTGAGTCTCGTTGAGAAATTTTTGACTCTGTAAATCTGCTCAGAAGTAAGATTTTGCTTCAAAACTGCGTTCTATGGCTGAATCTTGCACCAAATACATCATATTCCGTATTTTTAGAGTGCTATTTGCAGTTTTACAAATTTTGGAGTAAGTCGAAATCATACTATTCCGCGCCGATTATCACAATCAAAAAGTTCTTATTCCTATTCAGGACCTCCTAATATGTACGAATCTTCCGACAAAAACATCATATTTCGTGTTTTCAGAGCGCTATTTGCAGTTACATGTAGTTTGAAATAAGTCAAGATCATCTTATTCTGAGCAGTTTAAAAGTATCGCAAATCACATAAATCTATCCAATACAACATATTTCGCATGAATCCGTCCTCAAATGCACAAAATTTCGCGTTTCCAGCGAGTTATCAGCGTTTTTTCTGAGTCTCGTTGAGAAATTTTTGATTCTGTAAATCTGCTCAGAAGCAAGATTTTGCTCCAAAACTGCGTTCTATGGCAGAATCTAGCACCAAATACGTCATATTTCGTGTTTTTAGATTGCTACTTGCAGTTTTACAAACTTTGGAATAAGTCGAAATCACGCTTTTCCGCGCAGATTTTCACAATCAAAAAGTTCATATTCCTATTCAGGACCTCATAATATGTATGAATCTATCGACAAAAACATCATATTTCGTGATTTCAGAGCGCTATCTGCAGTTATATGAAGTTTGAAATAAGTCTAAATTACCACATTCTGAGCAGTTTCAAAGTATCGCAAATCACATAAATCTGTCCAATACAACATGATACGCATGAATACGTCCTCAAATGCACAAAATTTTGCGTTTTCAGCGAGTTATCAGTGTTTTTCCTGAGTCTCGTTGAGAAATTTTTGACTCTGTAAATCTGCTCAGAAGTAAGATTTTGCTTCAAAACTGCGTTCTATGGCAGAATCTAGCACCAAATACGTCATATTTCGTGTTTTTAGATTGCTACTTGCAGTTCTACAAACTTTGGAATAAGTCGAAATCACGCTTCTCCGCGCAGATTTTCACAATCAAAAAGTTCATATTCCTATTCAGGACCTCATAATATGTATGAATCTATCGACAAAGACATCATATTTCGTGTTCTCAGAGCGCTATCTGCAGTTATATGAAGTTTGAAATAAGTCAAAATTACCACATTCTGAGTAGTTTCAAAGTATCGCAAATCACATGAATCTATCCAATGCAAAATTATACGCATGAATTCGTCCTCAAATGCACAAAATTTTTGCGTTTCCAGCGAGTTATCAGCGTTTTTTCTGGGTCTCGTTGAGAAATTTTCGACTCTGTAAATCTGCTCAGAAGTAAGATTTTGCTTCAAAAGTGCGTTATATGGCTGAATCTTGCACCAAATACATCATATTCCGTATTTTTAGAGTGCTATTTGCAGTTTTACAAATTTTGGAGTAAGTCGAAATCATACTATTCCGCGCCGATTATCACAATCAAAAAGTTCTTATTCCTATTCAGGACCTCCTAATATGTACGAATCTTCCGACAAAAACATCATATTTCGTGTTTTCAGAGCGCTATTTGCAGTTACATGTAGTTTGAAATAAGTCAAGATCATCTTATTCTGAGCAGTTTAAAAGTATCGCAAATCACATAAATCTATCCAATACAAACATATTTCGCATGAATCCGTCCTCAAATGCACAAAATTTTGCGTTTCCAGCGAGTTATCAGCGTTTTTTCTGAGTCTCGTTGAGAAATTTTTGACTCTGTAAATCTGCTCAGAAGCAAGATTCTGCTTCAAAAAGTGCGTTTTATGGCAGAATCTAGCACCAAAGACATCATATTCCGTGTTTTTAGAGTGCTATTTGCAATTTTCAAAAAGTTCATATTCCTATTCAGGGACCTCATAATAAGTACGAATCTTCCGACAAAAACATCATATTTCGTGTTTTCAGAGCGCTATTTGCAGTTACATGAAGTTTGAAATAAGTCAAAATCACCTCATTCTGAGCAGTTTCAAAGTATCGCAAATCACATAAATCTATCCAATACAACATATTACGCATGAATCCGTCCTCAAATGCACAAAATTTCGCGTTTCCAGCGAGTTATCAGCGTTTTTTCTGAGTCTCGTTGAGAAATTTTTGATTCTGTAAATCTGCTCAGAAGCAAGATTTTGCCTCCAAAACTGCGTTCTATGGCAGAATCTAGCACCAAATACGTCATATTTCGTGTTTTTAGATTGCTACTTGCAGTTTTACAAACTTTGGAATAAGTCGAAATCACGCTTTTCGCGCAGATTTTCACAATCAAAAAGTTCATATTCCTATTCAGGACCTCATAATATGTATGAATCTATCGACAAAAACATCATATTTCGTGATTTCAGAGCGCTATCTGCAGTTATATGAAGTTTGAAATAAGTCTAAATTACCACATTCTGAGCAGTTTCAAAGTATCGCAAATCACATAAATCTGTCCAATACAACATAATACGCATGAATACGTCCTCAAATGCACAAAATTTTGCGTTTCCAGCGAGTTATCAGTGTTTTTCCTGAGTCTCGTTGAGAAATTTTTGACTCTGTATAATCTGCTCAGAAGTAAAGATTTTGCTTCAAAACTGCGTTCTATGGCAGAATCTAGCACCAAATACGTCATATTTCGTGTTTTTAGATTGCTACTTGCAGTCTAACAAACTTTGGAATAAGTCGAAATCACGCTTCTCCGCGCAGATTTTCACAATCAAAAAGTTCATATTCCTATTCAGGACCTCATAATATGTATGAATCTATCGACGAAGACATCATATTTCGTGTTCTCAGAGCGCTATCTGCAGTTATATGAAGTTTGAAATAAGTCAAAATTACCACATTCTGAGTGGTTTCAAAGTATCGCAAAATCACATGAAATCTATCCAATGCAAAATTATACGCATGAATTCGTCCTCAAATGCACAAAATTTTGCGTTTCCAGCGAGTTATCAGCGTTTTTTCTGGGTCTCGTTGAGAAATTTTCGACTCTGTAAATCTGCTCAGAAGTAAGATTTTGCTTCAAAAGTGCGTTATATGGCTGAATCTTGCACCAAATACATCATATTCCGTATTTTTAGAGTGCTATTTGCAGTTTTACAAATTTTGGTATAAGTCGAAATCATACTATTCCGCGCCGATTATCACAATCAAAAAGTTCATATTTCCTATTCAGGACCTCCTAATATGTACGAGTCTTCCGACAAAAACATCATATTTCGTGTTTTCAGAGCGCTATTTGCAGTTACATGTAGTTTGAAATAAGTCAAGATCATCTTATTCTGAGCAGTTTAAAAGTATCGCAAATCACATAAATCTATCCAATACAACATATTTCGCATGAATCCGTCCTCAAATGCACAAAATTTTGCGTTTACAGCGAGTTATCAGCGTTTTTTCTGAGTCTCGTTGAGCAATTTTTGAATCTATAAATCTGCTCAGAAGCAAGATTTTGCTTCAAAAGTGCGTTATATGGCAGAATCTAGCACCAAATACATCATATTTCGTGTTTTTAAAGTGCTATTTGCAGTTTAACAAACTTTGGAATAAGTCGAAATCACGCTTTTCCGCGAAGATTTTCACAATCAAAAAGTTCATATTCCTATCCAGGACCTCATAATATGTATGAATCTATCAACAAATACATCATATTCCTTGTTTTCAGAGCGCTACCTGCAGTTATATGAAGTTTAAAATAAGTCCAAATTACCACATTCTGAGCTGTTTCAAAGTATCGCAAATCACAGAAATCTATCCAATACAACATATTACGCATGTATCCGTCCTCAAATGCACAAAATTTCGCGTTTCCAGCGAGTTATCAGCGTTTTTTCTGAGTCTCGTTGAGAAATTTTTGACTCTGTAAATCTGCTCAGAAGCAAGATTCTGCTTCAAAAGTGCGTTTTATGGCAGAATCTAGCACCAAAGACATCATATTCCGTGTTTTTAGAGTGCTATTTGCAATTTTCAAAAAGTTCATATTCCTATTCAGGACCTCATAATAAGTACGAATCTTCCGACAAAAACATCATATTTCGTGTTTTCAGAGCGCTATTTGCAGTTACATGAAGTTTGAAATAAGTCAAAATCACCTCATTCTGAGCAGTTTCAAAGTATCGCAAATCACATAAATCTATCCAATACAACATATTACGCATGAATCCGTCCTCAAATGCACAAAATTTCGCGTTTCCAGCGAGTTATCAGCGTTTTTTTCTGAGTCTCGTTGAGAAATTTTTGATTCTGTAAATCTGCTCAGAAGCAAGATTTTGCGTCAAAAGTGCGTTACATGGCAGAATCTAGCACCAAATACGTCACATTTCGTGTTTAAAGAGTGCTATTTGCAGTTTTACAAACTTTGGAATAAGTCGAAATCACGCTATTCCGCGCAGATTCTCACAATCAAAAAGTTTATATTCCTATTCAGGACCTCATAATATGTATGAATCTATCGACAAAAACATCATATTTCGTGATTTCAGAGCGCTATCTGCAGTTATATGAAGTTTGAAATAAGTCTAAATTACCACATTCTGAGCAGTTTCAAAGTATCGCAAATCACATAAATCTGTCTAATACAACATGATACGCATGAATACGTCCTCAAATGCACAAAATTTTGCGTTTCCAGCGAGTTATCAGTGTTTTTCCTGAGTCTCGTTGAGAAATTTTTGACTCTGTAAATCTGCTCAGAAGTAAGATTTTGCTTCAAAACTGCGTTCTATGGCTGAATCTTGCACCAAATACATCATATTCCGTATTTTTAGAGTGCTATTTGCAGTTTTACAAATTTTGGAGTAAGTCGAAATCATACTATTCCGCGCCGATTATCACAATCAAAAAGTTCTTATTCCTATTCAGGACCTCCTAATATGTACGAATCTTCCGACAAAAACATCATATTTCGTGTTTTCAGAGCGCTATTTGCAGTTACATGTAGTTTGAAATAAGTCAAGATCATCTTATTCTGAGCAGTTTAAAAGTATCGCAAATCACATAAATCTATCCAATACAACATATTTCGCATGAATCCGTCCTCAAATGCACAAAATTTCGCGTTTCCAGCGAGTTATCAGCGTTTTTTCTGAGTCTCGTTGAGAAATTTTTGATTCTGTAAATCTGCTCAGAAGCAAGATTTTGCTCCAAAACTGCGTTCTATGGCAGAATCTAGCACCAAATACGTCATATTTCGTGTTTTTAGATTGCTACTTGCAGTTTTACAAACTTTGGAATAAGTCGAAATCACGCTTTTCCGCGCAGATTTTCACAATCAAAAAGTTCATATTCCTATTCAGGACCTCATAATATGTATGAATCTATCGACAAAAACATCATATTTCGTGATTTCAGAGCGCTATCTGCAGTTATATGAAGTTTGAAATAAGTCTAAATTACCACATTCTGAGCAGTTTCAAAGTATCGCAAATCACATAAATCTGTCCAATACAACATGATACGCATGAATACGTCCTCAAATGCACAAAATTTTGCGTTTTCAGCGAGTTATCAGTGTTTTTCCTGAGTCTCGTTGAGAAATTTTTGACTCTGTAAATCTGCTCAGAAGTAAGATTTTGCTTCAAAACTGCGTTCTATGGCAGAATCTAGCACCAAATACGTCATATTTCGTGTTTTTAGATTGCTACTTGCAGTTCTACAAACTTTGGAATAAGTCGAAATCACGCTTCTCCGCGCAGATTTTCACAATCAAAAAGTTCATATTCCTATTCAGGACCTCATAATATGTATGAATCTATCGACAAAGACATCATATTTCGTGTTCTCAGAGCGCTATCTGCAGTTATATGAAGTTTGAAATAAGTCAAAATTACCACATTCTGAGTAGTTTCAAAGTATCGCAAATCACATGAATCTATCCAATGCAAAATTATACGCATGAATTCGTCCTCAAATGCACAAAATTTTGCGTTTCCAGCGAGTTATCAGCGTTTTTTCTGGGTCTCGTTGAGAAATTTTCGACTCTGTAAATCTGCTCAGAAGTAAGATTTTGCTTCAAAAGTGCGTTATATGGCTGAATCTTGCACCAAATACATCATATTCCGTATTTTTAGAGTGCTATTTGCAGTTTTACAAATTTTGGAGTAAGTCGAAATCATACTATTCCGCGCCGATTATCACAATCAAAAAGTTCTTATTCCTATTCAGGACCTCCTAATATGTACGAATCTTCCGACAAAAACATCATATTTCGTGTTTTCAGAGCGCTATTTGCAGTTACATGTAGTTTGAAATAAGTCAAGATCATCTTATTCTGAGCAGTTTAAAAGTATCGCAAATCACATAAATCTATCCAATACAACATATTTCGCATGAATCCGTCCTCAAATGCACAAAATTTTGCGTTTCCAGCGAGTTATCAGCGTTTTTTCTGAGTCTCGTTGAGAAATTTTTGACTCTGTAAATCTGCTCAGAAGCAAGATTCTGCTTCAAAAGTGCGTTTTATGGCAGAATCTAGCACCAAAGACATCATATTCCGTGTTTTTAGAGTGCTATTTGCAATTTTCAAAAAGTTCATATTCCTATTCAGGACCTCATAATAAGTACGAATCTTCCGACAAAAACATCATATTTCGTGTTTTCAGAGCGCTATTTGCAGTTACATGAAGTTTGAAATAAGTCAAAATCACCTCATTCTGAGCAGTTTCAAAGTATCGCAAATCACATAAATCTATCCAATACAACATATTACGCATGAATCCGTCCTCAAATGCACAAAATTTCGCGTTTCCAGCGAGTTATCAGCGTTTTTTCTGAGTCTCGTTGAGAAATTTTTGATTCTGTAAATCTGCTCAGAAGCAAGATTTTGCTCCAAAACTGCGTTCTATGGCAGAATCTAGCACCAAATACGTCATATTTCGTGTTTTTTAGATTGCTACTTGCAGTTTTACAAACTTTGGAATAAGTCGAAATCACGCTTTTCCGCGCAGATTTTCACAATCAAAAAGTTCATATTCCTATTCAGGACCTCATAATATGTATGAATCTATCGACAAAAACATCATATTTCGTGATTTCAGAGCGCTATCTGCAGTTATATGAAGTTTGAAATAAGTCTAAATTACCACATTCTGAGCAGTTTCAAAGTATCGCAAATCACATAAATCTGTCCAATACAACATAATACGCATGAATACGTCCTCAAATGCACAAAATTTTGCGTTTCCAGCGAGTTATCAGTGTTTTTCCTGAGTCTCGTTGAGAAATTTTTGACTCTGTAAATCTGCTCAGAAGTAAGATTTTGCTTCAAAACTGCGTTCTATGGCAGAATCTAGCACCAAATACGTCATATTTCGTGTTTTTAGATTGCTACTTGCAGTTCTACAAACTTTGGAATAAGTCGAAATCACGCTTCTCCGCGCAGATTTTCACAATCAAAAAGTTCATATTCCTATTCAGGACCTCATAATATGTATGAATCTATCGACGAAGACATCATATTTCGTGTTCTCAGAGCGCTATCTGCAGTTATATGAAGTTTGAAATAAGTCAAAATTACCACATTCTGAGTGGTTTCAAAGTATCGCAAATCACATGAATCTATCCAATGCAAAATTATACGCATGAATTCGTCCTCAAATGCACAAAATTTTGCGTTTCCAGCGAGTTATCAGCGTTTTTTCTGGGTCTCGTTGAGAAATTTTCGACTCTGTAAATCTGCTCAGAAGTAAGATTTTGCTTCAAAAGTGCGTTATATGGCTGAATCTTGCACCAAATACATCATATTCCGTATTTTTAGAGTGCTATTTGCAGTTTTACAAATTTTGGAGTAAGTCGAAATCATACTATTCCGCGCCGATTATCACAATCAAAAAGTTCTTATTCCTATTCAGGACCTCCTAATATGTACGAATCTTCCGACAAAAACATCATATTTCGTGTTTTCAGAGCGCTATTTGCAGTTACATGTCGTTTGAAATAAGTCAAGATCATCTTATTCTGAGCAGTTTAAAAGTATCGCAAATCACATAAATCTATCCAATACAACATATTTTGCATGAATCCGACCTCAAATGCACAAAATTTTGCGTTTACAGCGAGTTATCAGCGTTTTTTCTGAGTCTCGTTGAGCAATTTTTGAATCTATAAATCTGCTCAGAAGCAAGATTTTGCTTCAAAAGTGCGTTATATGGCAGAATCTAGCACCAAATACATCATATTTCGTGTTTTTAGAGTGCTATTTGCAGTTTAACAAACTTTGGAATGAGTCGAAATCACGCTTTTCCGCGAAGATTTTCACAATCAAAAAGTTCATATTCCTATCCAGGACCTCATAATATGTATGAATCTATCAACAAATACATCATATTCCTTGTTTTCAGAGCGCTACCTGTAGTTATATGAAGTTTAAAATAAGTCCAAATTACCACATTCTGAGCAGTTTCAAAGTATCGCAAATCACAGAAATCTATCCAATACAGCATATTACGCATGTATCCGTCCTCAAATGCACAAAATTTCGCGTTTCCAGCGAGTTATAAGCGTTTTTTCTGAGTCTCGTTGAGAAATTTTTGACTCTGTAAATCTGCTCAGAAGCAAGATTCTGCTTCAAAAGTGCGTTTTATGGCAGAAATCTAGCACCAAAGACATCATATTCCGTGTTTTTAGAGTGCTATTTGCAATTTTACAAACTTTGGAATATGTCGAAAAACACGCTTTTCCGCGAAGATTTTCACAATCAAAAAGTTTATATTCCCATTAAGGACCTCATAATATGTATGAATCTATCGAAAAAAATATCATATCTTGTGTTTTCAGAGCGCTATCTGCAGTTATATGAAGTTTGATATAAGTCAAAATTACCACATTCTGAGCAGTTTCAAAGTATCGCAAATCTCATAAATCTACCCAATGCAACATAATACGCATGAATCCGTCCTCAAATGCACAAATTTTGCGTTTCCAGCGAGTTATCAACGTTTTTTCTGAGTCTCGTTGAGAAATTTTTGACTCTGTTAATCTGCTCAAAAGCAAGATTTTGCTTCAAAAGTGCGTTATAGGGCAGAATCTAGCACCAAATACATCATATTCCGTGTTTTTAGAGTGCTATTTGCAGTTTTACAAACTTTGGAATGAGTCGAAATCACGCTTTCCCGCGCAGATTTTCACAATCAAAAAGTTCATATTCCTATTCAGGACCTCATAATATGTATTAATCTATGGACAAATACATCATATTCCTTGTTTTCAGAGCGCTATCTGCAGTTATATAAAGTTTGAAATAAGTCAAAATTACCACATTCTGAGCAGTTTCAAAGTATCGCAAATCACATAAATCTATCCAATACAACATATTACGCATGAATCCGTCCTCAAATGCACAAAATTTCGCGTTTCCAGCGAGTTATCAGCGTTTCTTCTGAGTCTCGTTGAGAAATTTTTGACTCTGTAAATCTGCTCAGAAGCAAGATTCTGCTTCAAAAGTGCGTTTTATGGCAGAATCTAGCACCAAATACATCATATTCCGTGTTTTTAGAGTGCTATTTGCAATTTTACAAACTTTGGAATATGTCGAAAACACGCTTTCCCGCGAAGATTTTCACAATCAAAAAGTTCATATTCCTATTAAGGACCTCATAATATGTTTGAATCTATCGAAAAAAATATCATATTTTGTGTTTTCAGAGCGCTATCTGCAGTTATATGAAGTTTGAAATAAGTCAAAATTACCACATTCTGAGCAGTTTCAAAGTATCGCAAATCTCATAAATCTACCCAATGCAACATACATACGCATGAGTACCGTCCTCAAATGCACAAATTTTGCGTTTCCAGCGAGTTATCAGCGTTTTTTCTGGGTCTCGTTGAGAAATTTTCGACTCTGTAAATCTGCTCAGAAGTGAGATTTTGCTTCAAAAGTGCGTTATATGGCAGATATCTTGCACCAAATACACCATATACCGTGTTTTTAGAGTGCTATTTGCAGTTTTCCAAGTTTTGGAGTAAGTCGAAATCATACTATTCCGGGCCGATTTTCACAATCAAAAGTTAATATTCCGTATTCAGGACCTCATAATATGTACGAATCTTCCGACAAAAACATCATATTCCGTGTTTTCAGAGCGCTATTTGCAGTTAAATGAAGTTTGAAATAAGTCAAAATCGCCTCATTCTGAGCTGTTTCAAAGTATCGCAAATCACATAAATCTATCCAATACAACATATTACGCATGAATCCGTCCTCAAATGCACAAAATTTTGCGTTTACAGCGAGTTATCAGCGTCTTTTCTGTGTCTCGTTGAGAAAATTTGACACTGTAAATCTGCTCAGAAGCAAGATTTTGCTTCAAAAGTGCGTTATATGGCAGAATCTAGCACCAAAATACATCATATTTTTGTGTTTTTAGAGTGCTATTTGCAGTTTAACAAACTTTGAAATAAGTCGAAATCACGCTTTTCCGCGCAGATTTTCACAATCAAAAAGTTCATATTCAAATTCAGGACCTCATAATATGTATGAATCTATCGACAAAAAACATCATATTTCGTGTTTTCCAGAGCGCTATCTGCAGTTATATGAAGTTTGAAATGAGTCAAAATCACCACATTCTGAGCAGTTTCAAAGTATCGCAAATCACATAAATCTATCCAATACAACATAATACGCATGAATCCGTCCTCAAATGCACAGAATTTTGCGTTTCCAGCGAGTTATCAGTGTTTTTCCTGAGTCTCGTTGAGAAATTTTTGACTCTGTAAATCTGCTCAAAAGCAAGATTTTGCTTCAAAAGTGCGTTATATGGCAGAATCTAGTACCAAATACATCATATTCCGTGTTTTTAGAGTGCTATTTGCAGTTTTACAAACTTTGGAATAAGTCTAAATCACGCTTTCCCGCGCAGATTTCCACAATCAAAAAGTTCATATTCCTATTCAGGAACTCATAATATGTATGAATCTATCGACTAAAATATCATATTTCGTGTTCTCAGAGCGCTATCCGCAGTTATATGAGGTTTGAAATAAGTCAAAATTACCACATTCTGAGCAGTTTCAAAGTATCGCAAATCACATAAATCTATCCAATACAACATATTACGCATGAATCCGTCCTCAAATGCACAAAATTTCGCGTTTCCAGCAAGTTATCAGCGTCTTTTCTGAGTTTCGTTGAGAAATTTTTGACTCTGTAAATCTGCTCAGAAGCAAGATTCTGCTTCAAAAGTGCGTTTTATGGCAGAATCTAGCACCAAATACATCATATTCCGTGTTTTTAGAGTGCTATTTGCAGTTTTACAAACTTTGGAATATGTCTAAAACCCGCTTTTCCGCGAAGATTTTCACAATCAAAAAGTTCATATTCCTATTAAGGACCTTATAATATGTATGAGTCTATCGACAAAAATATCATATTTTGTGTTTTCAGAGCGCTATCTGCAGTTATATGAAGTTTGAAATAAGTCAAAATTACCACATTCTGAGCAGTTTCAAAGTATCGCAAATCTCATAAACCTACCCAATGCAACATAATACGCATAAATCCGTCCTCAAATGCACAAATTTTGCGTTTCCAGCGAGTTATCAGCGTTTTTTCTGAGTCTCGTTGAGAAATTTTTGACTCTGTAAATCTGCTCAAAAGCAAGATTCTGCTTCAAAAGTGCGTTATAAGGCAGAATCTTGCACCAAATACATCATATTTCGTGTTTTAAGAGTGCTATTTGCAGTTTTACAAACTTTGGAATGAGTCGAAATCACGCTTTCCCGCGCAGATTTTCACAATCAAAAAGTTCATATTCCTATTCAGGACCTCATAATATGTATGAATCTATCGACTGAAATATCATATTTCGTGTTTTCAGAGCGCTATCTGCAGTTATATGAAGTCAAAATGTTCATATTCCTATTCAGGACCTCATAAAATGTATGAATCTATCGACAAAAACATCATATTTCGTGTTTTCAGAGCGCTATCTGCAGTTATATGAAGTTTGAAATAAGTCAAAATTACCACATTCGGAGCAGTTTCAAAGTATCGCAAATCACATAAATCTATCCAATACAACATAATACGCATGAATCCGTCCTCAAATGCACAAAATTGTGCGTTTCCAGCGAGTTATCAGCGTTTTCTCTGAGTATCGTTGAGGAATTTTTGACTCTGTAAATCTGCTCAGAAGCAAGATTTTGCTTCAAAACTGCGTTCTATGGCAGAATCTAGCACCAAATACGTCATATTTTGTGTCTTTAGATTGCTACTTGCAGTTTTACAAACTTTGGAATAAGTCGAAATCACGCTTTTCCGCGCGGATTTTCACAATCAAGAAGTTCATATTCCTATCCAGGACCTCATAGTATGTATGAATCTATCAACAAAAATATCATATTTCGTGTTCTCAGAGCGCTATCTGCAGTTATATGAAGTTTGAAATAAGTCAAAATCACCACATTCTGAGCAGTTTCAAAGTATCGCAAATCACATAAATCTATCCAATACAACATAATACGCATGAATCCGTCCTCAAATGCACAAAATTATGCGTTTCCAGCGAGTTATCAGTGTTTTTCCTGAGTCTCGTTGAGAAATTTTTGACTCTGTAAATCTGCTCAGAAGTGAGATTCTGCTTCAGAAGTGCGTTATATGGCAGAGTCTTGCACCAAATACATCATATTCCGTGTTTTTAGAGTGCTATTAGCAGTTTCACAAACTTTGGAATAAGTCGAAATCACGCTTTTTCGTGCAGATTTTCACAATCAAAAAGTTCATATTCCTATTCAGGACCTTATAATATGTATGAATCTATCGACAAAAACAACATATCCCGTGTTTTCAGAGCGCTATCTGCAGTTATATGAAGTTTGAAATAGGTCGAAATTACCACATTTTGAGCAGTTTCAAAGTATCGCAAATCACATAGATCTATCCAATAAAACATAATACGCATGAATCCGTTCCTAAATG